>KN834753.1:7672-17785 GCA_000827265.1 Collybiopsis luxurians FD-317 M1 | reverse complement strand
CAAAATTTTCACCTCAGATTTTAGCGGTTGTCGATGCCGGCGCCATTTTCTATGCTCAATCATGGACTAGTAGTACTACCTTGGTATCTGAGCTTTCCTTCGGCGGGGCCCAGACCCTCCAAAACCTTGAAAATCTCCGGAACAGGATCAAACCCCCTCCAAAACTCCCCAATTTTCCGGGCCAAAGGGGGTCAAACGTCGGTGCCAAAAGTGCCAAAATTTCCGGGACATGGACCTATCCTGGGTCCCAAAATCTCAAAAATTTTCCGGGACACGGAACTAAGTTCGTAGGGGGTTTTCCGGGGTCCTATTGTAGCCCAAATCCATATATAGACCTTTGGCTGATCCGACACTGTCCATACACTCAATCATTAGTTCTTGCCGTTGGTAACGGGCCCCTGTGACTCAATGGTTCAATAACTGAATTGAATTAGTGATGTAATTACAATGAAAGTGGGGCATATTTGCAATTTGCATCAATAACATTACACTGTTAAGGTACGTGTAACGCAGGTATGGGTGACAGATTTCTGGTTTTGTCGCAGCTTCCAGCGATCTTGGTGCAAAACGGTACTGGGCGGTTCTTAATAATATCCTGTTGAGCAACCACCCAGTACTGTTTTGCATAAAAGTTGCTGGCTGAGATAAAATCAAGGAGATGGCATGTGACATTAAGTACCTGGATTTGCATTACAATGTACAGTAATACATGTACTATCGACGCTCTGGAGCTGCAACCGAAAATGCCAGTATATGGAAAGCTTTTTAAGTACTCATTGCATGCCCCTCAAACTTGTGACCAAGTTTGAGGATTTTGGAAGAGCTCGATGCAAAGCCCGTGCAAAGCCAATTGGAGGTTAGAAAATGGCAGGAGTTGCAACCCGGTTCCGACGCAGACGGCATCTTGTACGCTACCTGCTCATTCCAAGTGGTTACCTCATGCCAAGCTTACCGGAGCAGTAAAATTGACTCTGAATAGGTTCATAAGATCCATGTCGTATCAGTAAGTCCCAGGCCAATTCCACCACTGTTTGCCCTTTCCGCTTATAAGTAGAGCTGAGGGTCAGTTTTTGTCACTAACAAAAATCCTGAATATTTTCCTGCATGCATATTGCTCTCAAAACTGGTATATGTACTGCCAAATCATATCAAAAGTACTTGCTAGAAAGTTTTAAAGGGAAGCCTGAACGAAATGAGCCGAAACGAAGCAATTTGCTGGCCGATTGCAACTCTGGGACATTGACAACATTGATAGTACCTTAATATAAAGTGGCCTGTTAAGGATCAGGCCCAGGTACCTCCATGCACTCGACAGAAGGGCTCAGAAATGTCCTGCCAAGAGCCCAGAAATGTCCTGCCATCTGATCCGAATTCACGGTAGCGTAGCCTGCCAGACTCCAGTCTCAACTACCGCTTGACCCAATACTTATCAGGTTTAATATCCTGGTATCATTTGACAGCTTGAAAGGCTATTTTGGCGATAATCGCGTATTATACCTTATATGGTAGGAAAAGAAGGTGCCATACATTCTAGCAAGTCCCATCCGACGAAATCACGACTCCCCAAATCGCCAAAGCCACCGTCTCGTATACAGTCTGTTAAACAACCACTCGAATACCTTTACTGTTAGCAACGGTTCAAACGCATCTGCATTACAGACCCCTAAATTAGGCAGGTCTGTGCTCGCAACCTCACCTGGTGTGGATCCCGGCTCGGGTCGGGTACCAAAAATGCTGACCTGACCCGGACCCGACATTAAACCCGTACCCGAGTAGTCGGGTCCGGGTACCCAGCAGCACAGTGCCGGGTCAGCATAAGAGTAAGTTAAATAACATCTCACTCACTTTGTAATATTAGAAATGGTGAATTCTACAGTATTAGTACACTAATCAATGACATGGGCAGCGATTTTATTGTGGACAGTTCACAACAGCATACATTAACTAATTATTGCAGGCCTCTGTGGACTGTCAACAATCAAAATACTATCAATGTCCCAGAGTTGCAATCGGGCAAATAAATCCTTTCGTTTGAGCGCAGTTTTTATCTGTTATTCTTCAAATTTTTAATCTAAGCTCTTATATATGTATGCAAGAGGTCTATCAACTTTTTAAAAGAGTTAACGAAAAATAAAATATTCAGGATTTTTGACAATATCGAAAACAGTGCTGATTTTGAGTTGCAACTCTACTTCTTGATTTTAGAGAAGCGAGGAATTTTTGTATGGCCACCAAAATTTACTACATCCATCTATATCTATATATAAATAGAATATCACCTTTTATTGGGGACAAATTGAGTTGTGAGTTGTTTGAGAAAGCAATTTTGAAGGAGGTGCAAACGAGCGTGACCAATTTCAAACTCCGCTGGACAGGTGTTTGATGCCGATATGCAACCAATTGGCTCTTCGCTTCCGCGTTCACCATCACCCTTTGCAGCTGGTCCTTTCGGGGTGGTGTTTCGCGCTGGGCCGGAACACTCTTTTACTTAATTTATTCTACCTCTTTTCTTAATCTGGGACATGGCGAAGAAGACAAAGGCGCAGAAAGCTGTGGAGAAAGAGGAGTTAATTCAGAGGGCCGTACAGGGTATACGCGATGGCACATACAAGAATCCAGTTCACGCTGCGAAAGAGCTTGGAATAGAATCGCAATCTGACACCATTCATCGCCAAAAAAAGATGGCAAAACCAAATGCCCTCGGAATGCTCATGTCAAGCAGCAGCTTCTCACTCCGGTACAGGAAGTCGCGCTTGTTGAATGGTGCAAGTTCCTCGCTGCAACTGCGCATCCCCTTTCAAAGCACAGCATTGCTCCCAAGGTGAAGGATCTCTGTGGCAGGAATCCCAAACGCAAATGGGTGAAATGCTTTCTCGAGCGCCACTCTGACCTTCTTTCCACTCGTCCAAACGGACTCGATCCAAAATGCGCCAAATGTTTCAATTACGCAGCTGTTAAAGCTCACTTTGAGCTTCTACAGAAGCAGGTTGACACGAAGAACATATTCGTATATGCACTTACATAGAACTGACTTCGCTGTTGCTTGCTCCGTAGAACCAAATTTGCTGTTGCTCGCTTTCAAATTGCTATTTCGATACCATGAAATGTATGTAAATCACTGAAATTACAACTTTGTGTTGTAAAATAAGCACAGAGTCACTGTTCTCGCTTTGTCGCAAAAGTTGCAACTCTCAGTAAGGTGGGACGTCGACGCTGCCGGGCACCTGTCACAATCTGTCACGATTGCAACTCCCGCCATTTTCTAAGCTCAAACCGGCTTCCTATTGGCTACACTTTGAGAGCCTCTAAAATCCCCAAACTTGGTCATATCAAAGTTTAAGGCATGTATTTATTTTTCCTAACATTCTGTGGCCAAACGTGAAGAATTGACAAAGTTTCTGTATACCGACATTTTCGGTTGCAACTCTGGGATATTGATAGTAAGGGTCAGACTCTTGTGTTCTTGTGATATAAAGTAATATTGAAGCAAAAATATTGAGTAAATGTCAGATATCATATAATTTTTCCAGTCAGTCGGGTGAGTACCCGGGTGCCGGGTTGCCAAGTCTGAACCCGACCCAACCCGGATTAGGCACCCGGCTCAACCCGGCTCACCCGGTCTCTCCATGTTACCCTTCCATGCATCATGACATTTTCAGCGATATCATCCTTTCTTTTCTACCTTAAAATGAGTGAATTCATGAGCAGGAGCATCCCCTTCGAGGGAGCAATATGAGTCAGCAAAATTGGTGATGATTTTTTTTACACAATGGAAGCTCAGCTTCATAAGGAAGAAGTAGATGGAAATAATGAAGCCAACGATGACTCTAATATTCCACTCAGCTCAATCATCAAAGAGGTTAGTGGATTGGACATTAGTAGCAGACTCTGGACAATTTGCGTATGCTGCAGTTGCTGTTGAATGCAGAGAAAATGGTCTATTTAGGCCTGTAAGTCAGATGGAAGATGTTTGATCTTATGACCAAGATGGTACTCCGACGGCTACTCTAATGCTTTCCATTGGTACTGTAGACTTAAGTAATGAAGATTCAGTATATAAAAGCACAAAATTTACGGTTTTTCTTATGTAAGGGTCAAAAGTTAGAAACTAAACTATTGTTATGCGTTATGACCTCAAAATTAGGAAGCCGCGGAGGACACCGTTACGCAGTATAAGATCTTTCTTACAGCACATAGGTGTCAAAGTTCCTTACGGGATTTGATTGGAAAGTCATACTGCACAGAAGCACCGAGACCTTGACCGTTCAACTGCTAGCAATGACACGTCCACTTTGGACTTGTTGCGGGCTCACTCATTTCGAATTTGTCTGAATACAGAGAGAGATGATGATTGTTCAATCGACGTAGTGATAAAATGGCATGACAACTAACTTAGCCAAGAACCCGAGAGACCCATCTAAAAAACAATCTTCTTCTTTTCAGCACCAAGATCGGTCACGATCGCAGCAGACTGGCGTTTCGCCTGGGCAAGGGCGGCTCCAGGTTTAGGCCTATTTCGAGGTCCTTTGCTATGTCTGGGTGGAGGAAGAGCGCCTTCTTCCGAAACAGCCTTTCTATCTGATACACGACCACTGGACTTTTTGTCTGTAGATCTATCATCTTCACCTCCGTCTCCATCTCCTCCATCACCAGGCCGGCTCCGATGGCTCCTCGAATCTTTCGAATCCTCGCGTGCATGGTCAGTGGTACGGCGGTCGGAGAGTTTTCGCTTATCGTTGTGTTGGAACTTGCCACCTCCTGATGCTGACTTTTTCTTGGGGGAATCTCCCCCGGCAGTTGATGGATCTCCTCCGGCGGCATTTGCATTGGTTTTAGGCTTGTTAGGTCCTCGTTTGACGGCGTCGGCGGAGGCGTATTCAACGACGAGGTTTCGACCATTCAGGTGATGATTTTTGGGGTTGATGAGAGCGGAGGTGGCATTCTCGATGCTCGAAAAATCGACAAATCCGAAGCTAGAGAATGAAATGATTTAGATGGTCAAAGAAGAAAGTTATATAAATTGAACCGCACCCTTTACATAGCCCACTATCTTCGAAGGTACCCAATCGTATCCTTCGTATCCAATCTTCTTCGGAATCCGCATTTACCTTGGGGTCCACATCTTCATCCTCCCCCTCCCCCTCTTCCTCTGCTTTTCTTTTTCGAGACGAGGATGATTTGTTCTTCTTTTCCTTATGTGCATTGAGTAACCCTCGGATGTCGTCTTCCGTAGTCTCAAACGGCAGGTTGCCTAGGAAGAGCGTAGGGGCTGGGGGTTGTTTCTGAGCTTTGAGGATTTTGAGTGCGGTTTTTGAATGGGTCTTTCCGCCGGAAGATGCTTCGACGTTAGCTGCTGCCACAGGTCTTCCTGCATAATCGTCGCCTGGAGATGAAATCAGCTTCAAGCGGACAGCAAAGGTAGAAAAAATTTTCCAACCATCTTTTATTAACAATTTTCGACCGAGTAACGGTCTCTCGGAAAGGGTGATTGCTACAGTTTTTGCATCTGGCGTAGCAAAGTCGACATAGGCGAATCTATGTAGAAACATTGAAGTTTAACTTGCATTCGGCGCAAAACAAACGTCTGACTCACCCTCTATTTTCTGGAGGCATATTTGGCTTGAATGCAGCCTTCATGGGCATATTTATCCGCGTAATCTCACCAACCCCATCGAAAAAGCCGCGCAGGGCTTCAGCGGTCGTTCGAAATGATAAATTTCCTACCCAAACAGAGTTTTGTCGCGGTTTAGTTGAATCTACTATAGCTGCTGCTTTTCCATCATCCAATTTTCGTTTTTTAGCAGGAGGAGCAGCGGCTCCATTTCGTGCGGCTAATTTTTCCTTCTTTTTCTGTCGTCGTTTTGCTGCATGAGATAAAGCTGGAGTATCCTGTTCTTGTTCTGATTCAGACTCGGATTCTGAGCCGGAATGGATGTCTTTTGGAGATGAAGGTTCTGGTGAAGAAGACATGGAATAAGCAATTCAGTAAAGCGAGCGGGCCGCTGAACTAAAATATTTGCGTCATTACAGTTTCTTTGAACTCGTGAGCTTTGCTTTACAAGCAGAACGGCAAACGGGGCTCTCACTTGAAATGTTCTCCCATCGCCTCTCTTCCTTACTAAAGCCGTCAATCATCTCCATATCTACGCGACACAGAATGGCCAGCTCTCAAGCCGCATCGGTGCGTCTCTGAGCATTTTCTGACGTTGATTGTCCTCAAAGGATCATAGTTTGGTTTGAAAGATCCTTCACTCATCAAATTCCAAGGTCTAATCAACGGCAAGTGGTTGGACGCAAAAGATGGCGCAAAAATTGTTGTTCGGAGTGTGTATAGCGTTACTCGATGATTCAAACTCGAATTTCAACCGTCGCCTTATAGATCCCGCTACGAATGAAGAGCTGGGCACTGTACCCGAGATGGGTCTTGCAGAAGCGAAGGAGGCTATCGACGCTGCTGCTGCTGCCCTCCCTGCGTGGTCTGCGACGACCGCAAAGGTCCGTCTATATCTCCAGCCTCATGGCTTGCGCTGACAATACGTAACACGCCAGGAACGTCATGATATACTCATGAAATTCTTCAAGCTAATGCACGAACATCATGACGACTTGGGTAGACTCATTGTAAGAAACCCTATCGTTGACATCATCTCTTATCTAACAATTCTCGTCTATAGACCCTGGAAAACGGTAAAACGCTGACGGAAGGCAAGGTTTGTATTGCTGCATTCCGCCTTGGTCCGCCTTCCGCTCCTTGTCCTGACTTTCTTGCCATATAGGGTGAAAACATTTACAGTGCATCGTTCATTGAGGTAAATGTCCTTCTATGTCTTCCACACGTTCGATCGTCTGATTTTTGTCACCGTTGTTCACAGTGGTACGGTTAGTAACTCGCCATTCAGCGTTCTCCTCGGTCTATACTGACACCGAATCTTAGCCGAGGAAGCTGTTCGTACATATGGCGAACAAATCCCTTCAGCTTTCAAAAACGTTCGAAACGTTGTCATCAAGCAACCTGTTGGTATGTACCTCCCAATTCCGCACACTCGCTGCCATACTGAGCCGATATTCCTTAGGCGTCGTGTAGGTATACATATCTGATTTTATCTACTTGTTCTTATCATACGTACCCAACAGGTCGATTTTCACGCCTTGGAATTTCCCCTCTGCAATGATCACTCGCAAACTTGGTGCCGCTCTTGCTGCAGGATGCACGACCGTCATCAAGCCTCCGCCCGAGACACCCTTTTCTGCTCTAGCACTAGCCGAGGTACGTGCAGCGTAATTTTCAGTTCTCGTCATAATCTAACGATCATCACAGCTTGCCCATCGCGCTGGTGTCCCAGACGGTGTCATCAACATGGTCACTACCGAGAAAAACGTGACGGTAGTCGGAAAGGAGATGTGTGAGAGCCCGATAGTAAAGAAGGTTACGTTTACCGGGTCGACGGCTGTCGCTAAACTGCTCGCTGGAATGGCTGCTTCTACTCTCAAAAAGTCAGTATCTTTTTCGTATTCTCCTCCTATAGCGATGGAATCGGAGTAAGCGCTTACGCACAATTGGTTTTTTTTTTGACAGGGTATCTCTCGAGGCTGGAGGAAACGCCCCGTTCATCGTGTTTGATGATGCCAACATGGACGAAGCCGTTACCAATGCTATCATCTGTAAATTCAGAGGAAGTGGACAGACTTGCGTTTGCGCTAACAGGATTTACGTTCATTCGTCCGTGTACGCTGAATTTGCTTCTCGTCTGGCTGAAAAGGTTGCTGCGTTCAAGGTCGGAAATGGATTGGACGAGTCTACGTGAGTTCATGCATCATACATCACAACGTATCCCTTCGATTTCGCTGATTAACACTCGCTTACTATACCCAGGACCCACGGCCCCCTCATCCACTCCCGAGCCACAGCCAAAGTGACCCGACACGTCGAAGACGCCATCACTAAAGGCGCCCAAGTCCTCGTCGGCGGCAAAGTTGTTGAAAACACTAACTTTTTCCAACCCACCGTCCTCTCCGACGTCGCCTCCGACGCACTCATCAACAACGAAGAAACATTCGGTCCCCTCGCTGCGCTCGTCAAATTCGACACTGAGGAAGAAGTCATCAAGATGGCGAATGGCATCGATGTTGGGCTCGCCGGGTATTTCTTCTCGAGGGATATCGGAAGGGTGTGGAGGGTTGCGGAGAAGTTGGAGGTGGGTATGGTTGGGGTGAACACGGGGTTGATCAGTCAGGCGTCGATTCCGTTTGGGGGGATTAAGGAGAGTGGGTTGGGGAGAGAGGGTGGACCGCATGGGATTGATGAGTATATGAATGAGAAGCTCATTTCGTTTGGTGGGCTTTGATTGGGTATCAATTGATTACTGCTTTAGTTGCTTACCGAGGAAAATGTGTATTACTAGTAAAATTCTATGTGTACTGCTGTTTTATGATAAGAAGAACTGTCCAGCATTGTCGAAGTGCGGTGCACAATGAGCAAGAAGCATCCTGATTTAAAAATTTTCTGAACAATCCCTGCAAATGAAGAAGTATAATGTCCTCATGGGGAAGGTCAGTCACCAGTTAGCCCTACACCAAAGAATAATTGAATGTCTGCCATATTATCCCAATAAAAATTACACTCTCCTATCTTCCATATCAGTGTTGCCTTGGTTCAGTTTGGTCCACAAACCTGCCTTTTTCACCAAACTTCAAACCTGAACCTTGAACCTGAACACCTCAGGACCTGAGGCTGAAGCTCAAGTTCAGGTCCAAAGGTTCTGGTTCAGTGGTCAGAGATTTCATTTGAACTGGGTTTTCCAGCTTAGTTCAAAGTTACCGAGATGTTCTGAGGCACAAAATGAGTGGAATTTTGAAGAAAAGTAAATAGTTTCAGATAGTAAACTGAAGCAGCCTCAGGGCAAAATCATGATACCTGCATGACACAATAATGTCATGAAGCACTGAGATACCGGCACTTAGGCTTCCACAGCATCTGCACTCCATCAGTGCTGGGCCCTGGCCTTACTACATTTTGATTAAAATTGACAGTGCCCACATATATCATTGAATACCCTGGTCAGGTCCAAGAACCTACTTTGAACCAAAAAATCCAGCCCTTTGTGCAGGCTTTTAGGCCCAAGGCTCGGCTTCATTTGGCTTGAGCTTTGGGTCTGCTTGGCTAAGCTAAAAATAGAAACCGGCTTGGCGCGCCGCCGTTAGAGCCATTCAAGAATCTGAATTCCGCAATATTACTGAAGCAAGCAGTTTTCTGAGCATTTTCAAGGTATAGATGATATCTGCATGTCACAAATTCAACTCTAGCTTGGCAATGTTATTAGTACTATTCAGTTTGTGGCAGGTTTGTGAGCCTAGAAAATTGTTTATTTGGCACAGCCACAGCCTGAAAATAGACTCGGGAGTACATTTGGCCAGTCACGATTTGTTAGAACTGTAGCCTACATAAGTACACATATAACTACAGGATAAATTAGTAAGAAGACAAACAAGAAATATAACTAAGGACATACCCTCAGAACAAAAGAGAAGTTCTGAGGGTTGCACTGTTTTTGTAGAAATATATATATGTAAAATTGTAAAGGGGAAAATAGATCAGGATAAAGGATATTACTCTGCAACCCCCTTTGATACCTGTACAGAGGCTTTCAGTCTTCAGGAGTCTGTCCAAAACACCAGGACACCCCAGTGCACAACCATGTGCTCCTATGCATCCTATGCATCTGACCTCTCATTTCTGACACTCCCCCTGGTGTCTGTTAGGAACATGTCCTAACAACTGCATTCATTGCCTCAATTTATTTTGAACTACCTATAATATACTACAGATTACCTACTACTAAATTGGCCTTTTATCTTTTGTAGCACTACTTATTTGCACTTAAACAAGCCATTAATCCAATGACTTCATTGATTCATTGTGTAGTCAATCTAGTCATGTCAATGACTCAACTAGTCATTTTGACCGAGTCATTCACACACATATTCCATTGACTCATCCAACCCAAATGACTCAATAAACTGCGAGAACTCTCTCATGATGGTGAATCATGTTGATGCAATAACTACCCAATACTAGTTACTATTACACTCTATGACTCAAATTACTTATTTTGG
>KN834752.1:1497737-1524661 GCA_000827265.1 Collybiopsis luxurians FD-317 M1 | reverse complement strand
GATCGACAAGACTATTCGACTGCCGTAGCCTTTCGAATATTCCGTCTCGTAGGGTAAACGGACACCGAGTCACGAACCTCCCGAGTCAACCCTCGTTAATACCGTCTTAACGAGTTCTTTCGATATACTATTTCTAGTTGCACCGAGCTACTAGATTTATTATTCGACACTTGAGGATCCTTCCTCCACATCCAACACCAAAACCGTACAGGACTCGTTCACCTGTCGTACGTAGCGACTCCCCATCGCGTATTCTGTCTCGGCTGTGGTATAATAAAATACTTTCTATTCATTGAACCTGCTACAAGCTTCTAACAACAGAGGTAGTAAAGGTCCTAACAGACAGTCTCTCTATGGCTTCAACTCCTGGACATACAAAGCTCAAAATGGCACAAAATGCCATACAGGCTGTATCTACAAGTGATATCTACTGGTCCTCCCAAGCATTCAGGACTGGGTTCCAGGAGCTTCAAGACAGACTTCTGGGTTCAGAGGCTAATGATCCACTCCTGTCTCCTGGTCATGTTGAGCGACTGGTCGAAGAAGCAAAAAAACTAGTCTCAGTACTTCAGGAGCCAGAGCGGTGGAAAGCCGCTCAGATCTTTATACTTGGCGAATATCTGAGCAAAGCCAGGAGTCTTGCTGCTGATCATGATCTTGCAGCTAGTGAACTGCTGGCTACCATCAATGTCATCAATTCTGCAATGCACCATATATATCAACATGACTTCTATGATTCCTGTCTCAATGTCCAGGAGGATGAAGCAGCTCATTCATTTATAATCCAACATCATCTTGATAATGTTACAATGAATTATCATCTGGATACCATATTTCTTCACTCATTGATGCTGTTGTTCTCAACCAAGTGGGCACTTTCTTTGCATAAAAGTTCTGTGAAGTGCAGGAGGGTTGTGGAAGAATATATTTATCAAAGGACCCCAAGACCTGGTTGGGTGATTAGTAATGATTTTAGGAGACACATTGAAGCATGCATTATACAAGATCTATCTTCTCATCAACACCCTTTATGGTGTACTGCTGCAATACTGGTTTTCTATGAAACTTCTGATTCATATAACACTGGCATCCCACTCCGGATATATGATTTTGCAAAACAAGTCTCCAAATTCATACCCCAGTTGTCTGCAGAAGTTAGGGAGTCTAAGAAATTCCCACAAATTTTGGCACTTACAGAGGCTGTGATATGTTCCTACAGGTTAACTCAAGAGGATCAGCCAATTTCAGATCATGATGTGGAAAATGTGGCTTTACTGGAACAGAGACTATCACCTGAAGTGTCATTACCCCCAGCTGATTTGAAGTCAGCATACTGGTCCATGAATCTCACAGCATTATCCGGCCTCATCCAGGCCTGTTGTGACCACAGAAGGCCAGCTATTCCTACTGGACTCTTGTACAGACTTTCAGGCTGCTTCATGCCCGATTGGGAGACTGTATTCTCTGATATATCCCTACACCAGAAAAGCCAAGTTGATTTTGCAGAAAGCGTTCTGAAATTGGTTCATTCGCCGCTCCGAGAACAAGCAGATACTGCTTCTTGGCAATTCTTCCATTCATCATCTGCCGCGGTCTGGGGCTGGAGTCGACTCTGGCCCCAGATTATAGACATTCACGCTGTGAATATCCTGATTGAGGCGATAAATGACCACAAACATGGTCCAATGTTTGAAGGAATGCTTTTTTATGAGCAAGAATTGCTGAATCATTGCATGGCAGTTGTTCAAGAGAATGAATCCAAGTCGGCAAGGGCCAGTGGTGTAATGGTGATTTAAGCGTTCCTGCTGTTTATTCTTGACATCTCCAATCCCTGTTGTTGAAAAAGCTCTACGAAGATGTGGCCCTATGAAGGGAACAATCCTCAGATCATTTACAAGTCTATTACAATTACTGCTAATATAATTTCATTCCTCTATCCCCTAATACATTCGGTGGCATCTTGGATACTAAAGTTCAATGAGTTGAATATGATGAAGGAGACAGCTTGTATCTTAGATATCCTTAGCACCGCAGGAGCGGCAATCCCCGACTCTTTTCCATTAAGCTGGCCAAAGTATTTAGGATTCATTCAGATCCATACAAAATTGAACAGATAACTACTTTCCAGTCCAAATGTCAACATATTAGAAGCTTGTATCTTAGTGGTTCACCCCTGAAGCAGCAATGTTTTAATACACCAAACCTGTTGTGCACAATAATACAGCAAACTATATTTGAAGCTAATTACAGTGGGCAGAATGACCGGTATTATGACCAAAGTAGGGGCAGGAAGAACATGCACGGATGTTAGAGTTTTTCCATCGCGCAGAGAGATCACTGTCTCTTAGAGCCATGGTCTGAAATCCGTCAACCCAACTAAAAGTCAATGTAGCGTCATCATGGAGCGACCTCCATACCGCAGGGCAGAAGGCTAAGGAGTACTGAATATATCCTAAGCGGAAATGCATGTTGTGGACTTTCCTGTTCAGCAGCAATGGCAAGTGAGGGCCTTTGATACATGTTCAAGTGTCAAGATTGGATAACCTGTGGAGTTCAAGTCTCAAGATTGCAAATATTATGTTAGTATGGTCATCGCTGCACTAAATGGGCTTTGGATGGACATTCTATCTTATACAATTCCATGATAGGTGTCGATGATAGGTGATAGAGACCGTGAAAATCGCGCTGAAATGATTTAGCACACACAACCGTTTTATCCACTGATTGGGCTGATCCGTAACCATAGCAGGAAACAGATCGGTATATTGATACTCCGTTTCTGAGTTGCAAATCGGATGATGGTACACTAGAAAAAATTGTTTTTGAAAAAGGTTGAAACAACTTATGATACAAATCATATGGAGCTCGATCAATTATAATTATTTCACTGTAGGCGGTATCATGAATTTGGTTGGCAGCATCATAATATGTTTGACAAGCTTAGTAGAGCATAGGTATTGTGAAAACCTGTAGTCAAAAGCTGTCAGTAGATGATGGTTCAATGGTGCATTACATGTTGAATGACTTGATTAAGGGTGAAGCAATGTAGTGACATTGAGGGCACTGAGGCAAAATCAGCTCTGTTTAGTTGCTGAAGCTTGAGTCTGACTTCCTCATCCAGGCATATCGTACACCAAGAGGGTATGACATCTATACTTCCTTGATACAATTGAAAAAATTCACTCATATTTGGGTCAGAAGCAATAGGCGGAAGATGGGCTCAACTTACATATCGCAAGTTATTAACAAATTGTTCAGGTTTGTTTCTTCTGTACAGACCCCTCCCATTTTGGTTATATAATGACTGCATTATGTTGTCCTCAGTCTGCTCCGAGCTCTCAGCTCATCCCTCTGGAGTAAGATTAGTAATTTGGACCCATTGCCGCCATCAGCTCAACTCAGCCAATAGGCCCCAGGACGTGTCCTCCACGAGCATTCTACTGCATCATACTCTCTTGCTCTTCAACTTTTGTCCTGAGCTTCTCCAGTATAAACATTGAATGGGACTCTTCAGCGAGGGATACCATAACTTATGTCTAGCTTGGAAGCAGTTTCTCAGTTCAAATGAAGAATTCAACTGAGCTGGGTGATCCTAAAGTACTAAATTTGTGCTCTAGACAACCTGGTTTTGTCCCATATTGGCCTAGGAGTTTGCTTGACGAACTGGAAGAAAGCCTTGGAATGGTCTGTTCTCGCCGCTTGTCGGCCCCCTCCAGCATTTCCGACACATTGGCACAACTGATTATTAATCAATTTCATTTACTTCCTAGTGCGGAAGGTGGGATACATTCAGAGTCGGGGACTCTATTTTGCGATCTGTACGGGAACAGGCGGGCCGCCAAACGGATTAGCAGATTCCGAGTCTAGTCCGTCTTCAAATGCCATCCCATCCTTGTTTCCAATAAATGGCGAATATGCTGGAGGCACACCAACTGGCGCAGAGCCAGCACGTATAGCAACCGCACCAGAATACTGCCCATCCTGTAGAGTCTTCGAGTTTGGGTGGGGGAAAGAAGGGGAAGGGCGAAGGGAACGGTAAGAAGAAGAAGGATTGAGATTTGCTCAAACATCTGGGAAATCTTTCGCCCTGGTATAGTAATAAACAAGGGACATTTGGGTTGGATTCAGATCCAGAGACACTGGATACTTGTCAAGTGACGGTTTACATTTTTTGCATAGGCACGGTGCAAGACAATCTAATGAAAACAGTGAGTTCCGACAATGCAATAATCCGAGTACTCATTCTACGGGGCAGGTTACGGCGGAGTAGACATACAACTTGAGCAAATCAAGTATCTTACTCTGATACTTTTCTACGGGACCTTGTGCGGGACATTGCTCAGAAACATGTTCAGAAAGACGGTCATGTTCGCAGTCACTCTTCTGACACTGGTCCGCCATTCATACAGCAATGCATCTAATGCTTGAAGTACATTTTTTACTACAGGCAAATCTGACCATGGATGTCGAGCGTGGTCAATACGCATCTTCCGAATGACTCTGGTGCTGAACACAAAGCTCTTCTGCCTTCCCCAAACAAGCCTCAGCTGTCTGGCTCAGAATACAGTCCTGTACCCAAGAAATCCTTCTTGGCCTAATCTAAATTCTCACTCCTTCATCTTTATCCAGCATTTGCAGTTGGTATTCTTGGTTGCCTAGTTGCTAGGTATGCTTTCTGCGGCCCATTGTGGGCACGAAATAACAATGACAGTGGCAACCATGCGGTTACTGGTACCGGAGTCCCAAATGCAAATGCGTTGGCCAGCCCCGATGCCGGGAGTTCAGAAGTCCATTCTTTTCCTCCAATCTCACCCACAAACACCTTCCCTTCAATGTTCCCGACAGATGTTGGGTACGCTGGAGAAACTCCCACCGGTGCAGAAGCGGCGCTCATTGCTACACCGGAATACCCTATACACACCGGTGCTGCTCAGTTGGTCAAGCCTTCCCGCTTGGGTGGGGCGAAGAAAAGTAAAGCGAAAAGGCAAAGAAAAGGCAAGGACGAGGAATGGGACTTGTTCAAATACTGGGGACATCTTTTGCCATGGTATAGTAATGAATGGGGAGCATTTGGGCTTGACTCAAATCCAGAGATGCCAGATACTTGTCGAGTGACGGGCTTGCACTTCTTACATAGACATGGTGCGAGATATCCTTCTTCAGGCGAGTATATTTATCTTCTACGTGTTGTTTTACTGAGTTGGAAAACACAAAGCTGGACCGGCTGCCGATAACTGGACTGCGTCAAGTGAGTATTTTCATCTTCAACGTCGTCTCCTTGCTAAGTTGGAAAACACAAAGCTGGACCGGCTGCCTTTGCTTCGAGACTGCACGAAGCTGTGGATAACTGGACTGCAAAAGGAGACTTGGCATTCATGAATAATTGGTATGTCGTTGTCCACTCTTTTCAAGACTGTGGATTTCATTTTTGTCACTGCTAGGACCTACAAACTTGGAGAAGAAATCCTTACACCTTTTGGGAGGCAAAAGGTATTCGACCTCGGTATCTCCATGCGACTCAAGTACGGGTACCTCCTCAAGAACTTTACCGAGACGAACACCATCCCTGTTTTCCATACCGGGACAATGTATGTCGACGACAAAAAAAGTTATCCTGAGTCAATAGAAGCTAATTCATCCTCCTGGCAGTGACCGCATGCTCCATTCAGCTCTGAATTTTGCCATAGGCTTCTTTGGATACCCATTCGAAGACCAGTACGAACAAAGTATAACGATTGAAGCTCCCGGAGTATGTCTCCATCTTTTCTGTCCCATTCATGAAGCTCGCTGAGCATTCTCAGTTCAAGGGCTCTATTGCGCCATTCGCAACCTGTAGCAATGTGAACAAACCTGTCATTGCCAAACGTGGTAGTTGGTACGTCCAGCGTTGGGCTGCGATCTACCTCAACCAGACACGGGAGAGGCTTCAATCTCAGGTTGATGAGTACGAGTTGACGATTGCAGATGTGTTTGCTATGCAACACTTATGTGCATACGAGGTCAGTCAGTCTCAATTTTACCTCCTTGTATCTGATATCGGGCATCCACGATACTGATTTCCCATGTTACAGACGGTAGCAATCGGTTACTCCGAATTCTGTGGACTGTTCGCGCGAGAGGAATGGGAAGGTTTCGATTATGCCCTTGACTTGGAGCTCTGGTACAACCGGACTCGGTTCTCCCGTTGCTCGCGTTCAGGGCGCGGGCTGGGTTCAAGAACTGTTGGCGCGATTGGAACATAAACGTATGGAACCTCACGAGCACCGGTTCTCAACGAATTCGACGCTGAATGATAATCCGATTACGTTCCCGGTGAATCAGAGTTTGTACGTGGATGTAATGCATGAAATTGTTCTGCTCAATAGTGCGTTGTTCCGCCGTTTTTGCCGCTGTAGCGAACACTGATTCCTATTTCCGTGCATGCGTAGTTCTGACTGCATTGAACCTATCCATGTTGGCGGCGAACGGGCCACTTCCATATGATTACATTCCGGATAACCAGACATGGAAAGTTTCGCAACTGGCACCCTTCGCCCCGAATGTTCAGTTTCAGCGTATGTTCCTCCGTTATCCTAACTTTTGCCGCAGTATTTGAACTCTTTTCCTGCTAGTCCTCGAATGTTCCTCGCCCTTAATCTCCCCCGGCCAACAAATCCGAATCATCATCAATGATGCCCCAGTGCCTCTTACTGGTATACAGGGATGTCCAGAACAAGAAGACGGTATGTGTCCGGTAGACACCTTTGTCAAGGCTCAGAGGGAGATTCTGGACTGGACGAGCTGGGAATGGGATTGTCTTCGTTATTATGCGGATATGCTTGGGGAGGGACCAGCGTGGGAGACTGTTACGGGGGATGCGCCCAAGCCGAGGAAGTAGGGTACTCATGCAATTTGGATGGTATCTCCGAACTCATTCAGTGGATTCTTGGATATCAACACAACGACATTCATTTCTTGTTCAAACTAGCATGACCGTGACATGAGACAAAATCCGCGAATCTCCGGTACTCTTTCTTGTGGAGACGTGTGCTTGTAGAACTCCAACTATTCAGCGAGTAGGCTATGGCGAGGTAGAGTGCCGATACTTTACTCTATATGATACTGTGTTGTTATAACAAATTAATATACATGATGAGGGGATTATGACCTGTGGAATACGTATATATGACCTGGAGGATCGAAGACTTTGCTATGTGACAAGTACATCTACTGTTGGTTGTGTACTATGGCTTCATCTAGTACCCTGGCTTCATCTAGTGACACCATGAACGCTGAATACCCTGCCCACGTTGAGCAGAATGATTCTAGCGTCGCTGAGCGCGAAGCTCTTCTGCCTACATCCTACGAGCCTGAATTATCGCGCAGGAGATCCAGGCGTCGGAAATCAATCTTCACCCGGCCTGAATATTCATTCTTTCATCTCTTTTCAGCGTTTGCAGTCGGAATCCTTGGTTGTTTACTTGTTCAATATGTTTTCGGTGGTCCATTGGGCGGTATTATCTGCCAGTGTGCGAATACCGGGCGGCCAGATGGGTTATCCCGATCTAGCGCCGGGAGTACGGAAGTCCATCCTTTCCCTCCCTCTTCACCTACAAATGTCATCTCATCTTTATTCCCAACGGACCTTGGGTATGCAGGAGGCACACCAACAGGCGCGGAGCCAGCACTCATAGCAACTGCACCAGAGTACCCTGTACATACGGACGTTGTTCAGCTGGTCGCGCCTTCAAGTTTGGATGGGGGAAAGAAGGGAAAGGGCAAAGGGAAAGGCAAGAAGAAGGATAAGGATTGGGATTTGTTCAAACATCTGGGAAATCTCTCGCCGTGGTACAGTAATGAGCGAGGGGCGTTCGGCTTAGATTCAGATCCAGAGACGCCGAAAACTTGTCGAGTGACGGGTTTGCATCTTTTGCATAGGCACGGCGCAAGATACCCTAATGAAAACGGTAAATTTCTGTATCTCTGTTACTATGTCCAATCGGTTGTTGAATTTGTACGCGAAACAGCTACCTATGGTAATCCGGCGGACTTTGCTGGAAGATTGCACAAGGCTGCAAAGAAATGGACTGCAAAAGGAGACCTGAAGTTTATGAATGATTGGTATGTTATATTCCTCTCTTCTTTGAATTCTTATTCTTATTCCTGCTGTTATTTGTAGGACTTACAAGCTCGGTGAAAATACTCTCACAACGTTTGGACGGCAGCAGTTATACGATCTTGGGATCTCGATGAGACTCAAGTACGGCTTCCTACTCAACAATTTCACTGAAGCAAACGTAATTCCTGTTTTCCGTACTGAATCTCAGTATGTTATCGCCGTGCTTTTCGCTCAGTCAAGAAATGCAGATTGATCATGCCAACAGACATCGTATGCTTTATTCAGCGCTAAACTTTGCGATAGGCTTTTTCGGATACCCACTCGAAGGCCAGTATCAGCAGAGTACAATAATCCAAGAAGACGGGGTATGTCTTTTTCATTGGCTTTGTGAGTTAGTCAAGTCTTGACACACCTCAGTTCAACAACACCTTAGCGCCTGATAGCACCTGCAAAAATGCAAACAAGGACTCTATAGGTAGTCGTGGAGATTGGTATGTCAAACGTTGGGTTGCGACATATCTGAAGAAAGCCCGGAAGAGGCTTCGATCTCAGCTTCACGGATTCAAGCTGACTTTTGAGGATGTGTATGCTATGCAGCAGATGTGTGGATACGAGGTTAGTAAGTCTTCTCAGCATTCAATCTATCCTCTCCCTGTGTGCTTCTCAGGCATCCAAAAAATGAAAAGGAAAAAAAAAAAAAAACATGATGCTAATTTCCCTCGTAACAGACGGTAGCGATCGGCTACTCCAAATTTTGCGAACTCTTCACCCAAGAGGAATGGGAAGGGTTCGATTACTCAGTTGACTTGTCTTTCTGGTATGACGCTGCATTCGGTTCGCCCGTCGCTCGCGTTCAGGGCGCGGGTTGGGTTCAAGAACTTTTGGCACGCTTGGAACACAGGCGTATGGAGCCGCACGAACATCGGTTCTCGACGAATTCAACACTGAATGATAATCCGATTACGTTCCCATTGAATCAGAGTTTTTACGTGGATGCAACGCACGAAGAAGTTGTGTTGAATGGTGTGTCGTCGTTCCTCTTCTTGGGATCTTCAGGTGCTGATTCTATTTTGTAGTGCTGACTGCGTTAAATGTCACCGCGTTGGCAACGAACGGGCCACTTCCATATGATCACATACCGAAGAAACAGTCATTCAAGGTATCGCAACTGGCTCCTTTTGCCTCGAATGTTCAATTCCAACGTATGTCCCTCCGTCATGTAACCTCTCTTACGTTATCTGAACTCGTTACCTGCCAGTTCTTGAATGTTCCTCATCCTCAATCTCCCCCGGCCAACAAATCCGAATCATTGTCAATGATGCCCCAGTGCCTCTTACTGGTATTCGTGGATGTCCCGAACAAAAGGACGGTATGTGTCCCGTGGACACGTTTGTCAAGGCTCAGCGGGAGATTCTGGATCAGACGAGTTGGGAGTGGGATTGCCTTGGTGACTATGAGGATCTTCTTGGAGAGGGACTGGAGTGGGAGACTGTTACGGGGGATGCGCCGAAACCAAGGAAGTAGGATACCCGTACTATTTCGGGAAATTGAAAGGAGGAATGAACGATACTGTAACCCTATGCTCGACTGTTTTCATCTGTATGTTTACGTTTTCTGTACACAACAGCTTATTTACATAACATTCGAGAGAGAAATGGAAGATATGTCGTGGTTAGTGACGGCCAGAGAACAAAGTTTAAATGGAAGACTCTGTGTTCAGTCATAGATACAACCTCCCTACAAAGTATCCTCATCGGGTTCGGAGTTGAAAAGGTCGATGAATGAGTCTTCTAATAAAGAAAGAATATTAACGGTAGGATGGGGAGAGAGGACATTCAAAACATACGGAGTCGAGGGCCCAAATCCACTTCAAGCTGGTAGAATGAAAACAAGGGCCGCTGCCTTGGAGGGTCCAAGTCGCCAGGAAGCTTGTAAGTAATGTCTTTCGGCGTCACTATGATCAAGATGACTGTCTCCACATTGGCCGCCCTGCAGCGTCGCTGTAGCTCTAGCAAACCATCCCGTTTCAACCGATGTCTTTTGCTAATGGTGAACTGGCAACCATAAGCAATTTTGTCGATAAAGAAAAAGGCATCCCAAGCTGAATTGTTCTTCTGTTCCGGAACGTAAAAAACGCCACCCTTCATGGTAGCACTACAGTCGATCTTGTTGTCAAAGTAGTGAACAAGGAGTTGTGGGACTTCCAGGCGCCTAGATGCCAGCTTTGTGGATTTATCCTTCTCTAGCAGCTTCAGGGTAGCAGTGAAATCGCTGGCTAGCCATTCAATAGCCATAATTTCGAAAAGCTGATCGAGAGAAGGAGCTAAAGCCGGAGTTAGATGGAATATTCGAAAAAACATCTGACGTTCCTCCAAGCTTCTTTCTTGAGACGCCTCAAGGAGTAGTCGGATTATTGCACGAGAATGAATACGGTGTTTCATACCCTCCGAAATGGGAGATTCGGCGTATGATCGAACTAGTCTATGGGAGACAGCGCTGCTGAGCTCAGGCTTCGTGAGAATCTGCGTCAACGTTTGGGAATCCAAGCCCTCGAGGTAGGACTTCAATTCCGACACATAGGTGCGGATATAATCCTCGCCGTACTTTCCCTTCCAGAGGAAAGTACATGCAAAGCGAAGGTCAGGGCCAAAATCATCCCAGAGTTCTTCTACCCTGTCCCTAAGCTTGTCATCGAAAGTGAGCCTAGGTAGTTGACATCGCCATCTGCTCTTGGTTCAGTTAAACAGAAAAATAGTACAACGGGATACTGACACCTTCATTGCTTCTTGGAAAGTCGGTATTTCGGCAATAATCGTTTCTGTCTGCCAGTATTGCTTTTTGAGATTACGGTATCTCTTCGGCTCCGGAGAGGAGGCCAAGACAGGGAAAATATGGAGACTGTGCCAGAAGCTGATAGGAACCGGGTGGTCGTCCGCGTCAATGAGCACTGGTACTGCAACAAGTCCCCGGAATGCATCAACATTGTCGGAGCCAAGTACTCTGTACGCTCCGGTTTCGTCGAAATAATAGGTTTCCAACTTATGATAAAACGTTGGGAGGCGCTGGGAGAGACGAAGGACAAGCCAATAGACAAGGAAGGTGGACTTTCCTAAGGAAAATCCAAGTGCAATTCGATCCAAAAAAGAGAGGAAAGTGACGTACCAATGCCCGGATTTCCCAGCAGCAAACACCCTTCCGCTTCCATGTCCATTGCAATGGTTATTCGTTCCAGAATCCTCGCATAATCATTCATGACATAGAGAGATCTCTTGAAAAGCTCTCCGTGAACTGATATCACCTTGCCATTTTGACTTTCTTGAAGCGGCACTCCCCAATGAACCTTCCACACCTCTTGAAGTAGGTGAGCCGGCTGAAAGAACTCGTTTCGTAGCTTGGGATAATCTGGGTGCTGTGTTGGCATTCTGAAGATGGTGGTAGAAAAACGAAGTCGATGACGACTCCGGACAATAGCTGCATATCTCACCTGTCGTCGCAAGAAACAATTACTTTACAATTACAGACAACTACCCCAACTATAACCCCAACCGTGGCTGGATCTCCCAGGTGAGAATTCAGTTAACTTGCAGTTTGTCTCTGTTCCAAATTTGAGATAATTTTCACTAGGACCCTTCTTCAAAATCATATGGTTGCTACTACTTCTCCTTCTCTCTTTCGCCGTCGGCACCAACATTACACTACTGTCGAATGCCCGCCCTTTGGATACGTGCGAAGCTGTATCGTCAGACTCATTCTAGAACTTTGCACCCTAGTTACTAGTAACAAACATTACATCCCTCACTATGTAGCTCTAATTTACAGTTCGAATGCGCTTCGACCTATTATTACTTTCTGCAGACTACAATAATACACACATCCTACCGAATTCACAACTAAATACAAACCGACAAGAACTCGAGTACCATTAGCGCTGCTCTGAGTGCACTAGTCTAGAGATCTCCCTTCTTTAAGGCCGTTGATACACCCTGACCAACAAAGGGAGTTGACTGCCTCCATCCTTTTCACTCTTCAACCGCGGTCGCTGAACTACCGTCGATTTGGCAATGACGTCTTCCCTCGGAACGGCCAGCTCAAACTCGAACCCTCGCACAAGGGTGAAAAGGAGAGCCTTAATTCTGTATAGTGGTAGGAAAAGGTAAGGGAAAAGCCATTGGACAAAGAAACGACCAAGAAGGATGTAAAGGATGTAACTTACTCTGCCACTGAGAACCGATATCCGATGCACGCTCTTGCGCCTCCGAGGAACGTGAGCATATGGCCCCATACGCCAGGAATGGCAGACACCGCTTCGGGCAGATTGTCCCAACGGTCAGGACTTGAAAGATGAAAGGCAGTTGGCGTTTAATGCAGGACGAACGCAACGGTTTGTGCAAAGACTCACTTGAACTCCATTGAATCTTCACCCCATAGGGTCTTGTCCCGGTTTAAACCGAGGATGTTGATGAATAGTGTTTGTCCCTTTCGAATCCTGTACAGAAAAATGTTAAGGTTGGTATTGGAAAGCCACTTAAGAGATGGTAGTATATTCACTCAACATGATCTCTCTGCACACCTTTAGTGTCCACGAACGGTTGACCCAGCGGAATCACGTCGTCTTTGGTAGCTACTCGGATCGTGCCGGGAACAGGGGCATGCACCCGCAAAGTCTCTCGGACCACTTTGTCGAGGTACGGGAGAGAGTTGAGCTCGTCCAGGGTGGGATTTTCCGTTCGGAGCGTGAATAATTCATCGCGAAGCTTGCGTTGGACATCGGGGTGCCCGACAAGGGCGAAAAGGGCCCAGGTCGTTGCTGTAGACTAAAATGCCAGTCAGGGCGGGAAACGAATGGGGAGAAACCAAGAATTTCTATTTACGGTTGTCTCGAATCTAGAGGGGAGAGGGGTCAGGACGGGAAATAAGGCGAAAAGAAAGCAACTCGAACCCTGCTGTGAAAAACGTTGGAACCTCTGCGAGAAAGAAATTAGAATCAGCCTGAGCAGTAGGTACTCTCTGGAGAAAGGATCGCAAGGTTGGATCGTACTCACGCGCCAATACATCTTCATCACTCATTCTTTGACTGGGATCTCCACTCAAGTTCGATCGAACTAGAAGAGAGAGTAGGTCCCTCGACGTCCAGTTATCGCCTTTTTCACCGGAGCTTTGCAAGGAGGCTTTGCTATCTCGCACTAGTTCATGGGCGATACGGAACATTGTCTTTTTGGCTTGCTTGAACTCTGGTGGGTCCTGAGAGGGCTAAACTAATGCGTTAGTACGACTCGATTATAGTCTTAATGACGCTTGGCTCCTCTGCGTTGCTGGATACGAGGCCCGCCAAGTGTTCCATTGCTTCGACTCACCAGAACGCGCAACGCAGGTATCAACGCTTGAAGGAAAGGCCATGGTCGTATTCGCTGAGAGTCTGGGTTTCCAAAAATCTTTGCAAACGCCTCCTTGAGCTCATTAGGGCCGTCAGTTTTCTTCAAGGCATCAAATTTGTAATTAAAGCCTTGGGAGCTGGTCAGTATGATATGATACGGCAGATCGACCGCTCACCTGCCAATCCGATGACATCCAAAGTAACCTCGCTCAAAGACGAAACCACGTTGATTCTGGCAACTCCGCCCTCAGCGGCGATCATGGATGTCCAGACGTCCCGTAACTGCACAGCATATGAGTTGTGTGAATCAAAGAGCCAGGCAGGCTCGGACCTCAATGGATTTCTCAACAAAGATTTCTGTCAACTCCCGAATCTGAGCGGGACCGAAGGCGGGATTCTGTTCCAGGGCTTAGTAAAATTCTTCATAACACACGGGTAAGATTTACCAAAATTTTGCGCTGAAGTTTGTGCTCATCTCCTTCGGTAACTAGAACACCTTCACCTAACAATTGACTCAGATTGTACCGGGCAATCTCCGGTTTCTGATAGATATAGTGGTTCATAAGAACATGATTCAGGGCTTTGGTGTCCATGGTGAATAATCGTTCACGCTGAAGGAACATGAGGCTTCCTGGAGCAGCATACGTGTTCAAAAGGTACCTACTCCCAAAATCCATCTATACTTCATTGTTCTGCCATCTTTATTCACATTGGTAAAGTTCATAGCAATAGAACTGCGCACTTACACTGTTCGACCCACTGTTCATGCAGAACACCGGCGTCCTGCAGAGATTCGAGTTAAAGCCCGAAGCCACGCGTTCTTCACACTTACGCTTGCAGCGATTTCCTTCATACTACCCCAGAACCAATGAGGATTGGGTGGTCCTGGAATGTCCTTCATTGGAGAGTTCCGCCGAGATCTGATGCTATGTAGGAGAACATAGAGACCATAGACGATTAAAGTAGTCGTAATCGAACCGAGTAATTGCAGGAGGATATGCATTTTGAGGTGAAAGGCAAGGAACTAAAGCTATTTAAGTGATGTCCATTCATCATCGAGGACAATGCGGTACTCCTGAGAAACCCGACGGACATACCGAAGCGCTGGCTGTCTCCGGCGGAACCTGGCGCTTAGGTCATATGACATAACCACATGATGATCCGCGGTCACGATAGTACATCGCGACGCGTAGCTTCCTTCTCGAAGGTCCTGAGCTGGCTTTGGAAGACAGACCATTTGGTACTTTACTCTCTTCCCATGGGTCATGTCAACTACTAGTTTTCTGCCCTCCTCATATCCACAGATGATCGACCAACCGACCCTAAGCAAATTGTTCATTGCTTAACAAAAA
Organism: Collybiopsis luxurians FD-317 M1; assembly: GCA_000827265.1. Classification (NCBI taxonomy): domain Eukaryota; kingdom Fungi; phylum Basidiomycota; class Agaricomycetes; order Agaricales; family Omphalotaceae; genus Collybiopsis; species Collybiopsis luxurians. Next base: position 1,509,837 of record KN834752.1, on the reverse strand, counting down.
TATATGATCTTTTTATAGGGGAAAGTTTAATTAATCCGGCGCTGAATCCAGTGCTCAGGTTATCTGTCAAGTAACTTTAATCATAAATGTAGGTTCCATGTGCAATATGATCCTATGTTCAATATAGTCGCAGTGAGTGGCTCGTTCGGGTCCCAATGCGGGGTCAAGGCATTCGCTCGTGTAAAAACTTGCTCTGTGCTATGGACTTCAACAGACTGGCATGGAATTGCTCCCGTGTACCTCCAAGCGCGCCTCACAAGAGAAAGTCGGCACAACCCGACTAAGAGGTTATCTATAACGCTTGGGCTGGTAGCTGCGCAGCTGATAGGTCAGGTACTATGCTCGGGAAAATATGGGGATACGTTCCGTCTGAGCATAGTGAGGGCAGGAGTCGCCATTCGAACCACCTATCTTCCATTCCCCGAACCCAGTTACCTGGGAACTTAATTAAGTTCTCATGCGCTTCAAGCCAGCGAGCAACTGGAAAAGGAGAAAGAAATGGAATGAAAAAAAGTAAGTCTCCATACCTTCCGTAACAGAATGAAAAGATGCTTACAAAATTGGTACACCATTCCCTCCGAGGCCCGAGAGGCTTTGGAAGGAATACTCCCTGTCTTTTTTTTTTAAACTGCAAGGCGCCAAATTGTTCTAAAAGTATGCTCTTAGAACAGACAGACTCCTGTCGCCCATACCGCAATTTATTTCAAATTGCTGGTCCTGCTTTGCGAAGGTGTTAACCTGCACGGTCGTATGTTCAGCTTTGACCGGGGCTCTGGGGCATGTCCGGTGATCGAGTTCTTTGAGTCCACGTGAGGTCCTTTGAGGCAAACACCTCGAAACAAATATCCATTCGTTTCTTTCACTCTTCCCCTACATTCATCCAGCGACTTCATTTTTGATTTTCACCAATTCGCCTTTCACAGTCACCTTAATGGAGCCTCTCCCAAGCATCTATATACCTCCCGAAGCAATCGCCGACCCTGATCTTCCACAGCGAGCATCGTCGTGTATGCGGTCCCCGTAAATCTTGTAATATTTGGGCCTGTATCAAGTTTTAACTTTCACTTTATATGACAGCGTCCATTGGCGTTCAAGGACTTAAAGGATCTCGATGAAGGATTTTCAGAATCATTAACTCAGGTTGCTCCTGCTATGGAGTTCCATCCTTCTTTCGAAATTCCTTCAAACATCCCTGATATCAAAATCTCCAACACCAAATGAATTCTTTCTGAAAAAGCAGGCAAATCCTTCTTTGAAGAAGAAATAGAAAGACCATGCCCTGAGAAGAAGACAGAAAGCTCCCGAAGATTCCTTTCGGTCTGTGTGACCACTACAATCTTTCCCGAGATTTTTCTAATGATTTTCCCGTCTTTCCTCTTTAGCGCGCAGTCAAGGGCGTGATCGACGTTGGCCTGCCAAAACTTTTTCAAAGAATGACCAACGAAAAGCTTGCCAAGAAGGAGCATTCGAATCTTTCTGATTGATTTGGGAAAGGACAAGGGTTATGATCGAGAAGAGTGGTGTCGTATTAGACGAGGTAAGATAAGGGAATTTGGTTATGTTTGGAGAAGATGGTAGGGCAGCTTCCTGCCGCCTACTTTTGCCTGAGTTTAATCACTCTCGATAGGCAACCAACGGTGGAGGTCGATCTTGCGTCTGATGAAGTGAGTTCTACCCCGTCATATTGAGTTTGACTGGCAATATACGTGAAATCAGAACACTTAGATTTTAGAGAACTTTGTCGGAGAACAGTATCGTCAAAGTCCCATCACCGATACCAGTTCGAATGCGAAGGTGAGGATTTAAATATAACTGCGGTACCTCTATTCTTATAGTCTATGCCTGGTTCTTCAACAGAGGAAACGAGCGGAGACGGATGAAGAGGAGGACAGCGAGCTGGCGAGTCCATCTAAGAAAGCAAGAACTATCGCAGGATTGCCGAAATTCCAAGATAACTTTATCGGTCGCCGTACGTGTGTCAATTTCGCTGTAACAACTGAAATCCTTTCAGAATTCAAGCTCACCCGATCACATTCGCAGAGAATCGGGGTGTGAAGGACCCACCATGCGATCAATTTCGCGATCTATACATTACGATTTTAATTTGTTGTGTCCTCTAGAAATGTAGACAGTTTCAATTTGACCAATACAAACAAGAGAGTGGATTGTAGCCTAATTGTTGAGGCCCCAACGGCAGGCCTCGAGGCTTAGTTCGAAATAATGATAGCACCGATATTTATTGCTTTTACTCTTTCTGTTTCGCATCGAAAGATATAGGCTGTTGCCATTTGAAAATGCCATAGAACTGCACACTCCCATTTGCGCTGCTTGAGTCATATGGCATGATTATTTGCTACCTTTCTGCGTTCTCTCATGTCCAGAAAATGATCGACCAACTGACCCTAGGTAAAATTTTTATTTCTTAGAAATTCTATGATCATTTTGCAAGAGGAGAGTTTAATTAACACAGCGCTTGCGTCAGTGAATAAATTACCTGTTGGATATTCTCAACTACAAATACAGATTTCATGTGCAATTTGATCCTATGTAGAATATAGTCGCAATGAGTGGCTTCTTCGGGACCCATTGCGAGGTAAAGGGTCAGCCTGTTCTGCAGGCCTTTGCCCCCGTATGTCACCAAGTATGATTCAAAGTCGCTGAAAAGTCCGACTGAGATATCAGAGGTATTGCTTGCCGCTTGGTGGCAGCTGCGCAGTTGATAGGTTAGGCATTATGCTCGAGGAACTATGGGGATACGTTTCGTCTGAGCATAATGAGGGCAGGAGCGGCCATTCAAACCACCTATCTTCCATTCCCCGAACCCAGTTACCTGGGAACTTAATTAAGTTCTCATGCGCTTCAGGCCGGCGAGCAACTGGAAAGGAAGAGAAACGAAACGGAAAAAAGTAAGTCTTGATACCTTCTATAACGGAGTAAAGATTCTTACAAGACTAATGATAAAATCACTTCACCATTCCTTCCGAGGCCTGCTTGAAGGCCTTGGAAGGGATACCTCCATTTTTCGAAACTCGGAAGAACAAAAACATGCGCTTAGAGTTTACTCAACTCTGTGTTCATTTTACAACTTCTTTCATCTTCTCAGTCCCATTTTGCGAAGACGATAACCTGCACAGTCGTATGTACAGCTTTGACCGGCATTCTGGGGCATGTCCGGGGATCGAGTCCACGTGAGATTCTTGTGAGGCAAACATCTCGAAACAAGCATATATTTGCATCTTTCACTCTTTGAGCTCCCTCGCCTTTTATCAAACATTACCATGTCTATCTACATACCACCTGAAATGACCGTCGATCCTGACCTTCGGCCACGCACGTCCTCGTGGATGCGCAAGAGGTAAGTCTGGAAGCATCTAGTACTATCAAATATCAACCTCGGTCTCTAGTTTAGATCCTTGCCAGAAGGCTTTCACCGATTTAAGAGACCTAGACAAATGGGTTAAAGAGTCCTTGACTGTCGCCATTCCACATCTAAAATTCCTTCCAACTTTTGACCTCCCACCCCGTACCTTGAAGCCAAAGCCTAAGAAGAACATACGCGCCGAAATGGAAAAGGAAGGCAGGATGTTTGTTGAGCGAGAAGTAGCCAGCTATTTCCCCAACGGCGAGAAGGAAAGCTCGGAGAAGTTCCTCTCGGTTTCGTCATCACGCTCTTTCTGGCCTGAGAGCTTCCTCATGACGTTTTCTGTATAGCGAGCTACAAAAGGTGGAATCGAAATTGGTCTCCCAATGTTGTTCCAAGGGACGTCGAGGAAAGAGCTCACGACCCTCAACCTCGCCAAACGCGTACGAAACTTTCTGATCATCCTGGGAGAAGATAATCGTTACGATCGTTCTGAGCTGCGGCAACTCATCAGGGCCATGATTCATGAATTTGGGTACCTCTGGCGACGTTGGTATGTCTGCACCCTTTCCCTTTACTTTCTACGGTGGCTTGAGTACTAGCCGTTGTTTAGGCAACCTACGGAAAACATGGACTTTGACTCGGAAGAGGTGAGTTTATATTCGTGAGTTCGAATAATGCCTAATCTTCAAGTTCTATTCCTATATAGACTCAGTGGATTTTCGAGAACTTTGAGGGAGAGAATTATCGCAAAGAGGTTTTAGCGAACAACAACAAGGTTAGTCTTCAACGTAAGTTTTTGATGTTTCTATGCTGTCTGATCGATATTACTTTTTCTAGCGAAAGCGATATGGACCGGAGGACAAGGAGAATACACTGCAGAGCCCGCCCAAGAAACCGAGGACCGATGTCGAAATTTCGAGCTTCATAGCGCGCAGTATGTATCGATATGGAATGTGTTGTAATCCTATTTTGATATCTTTTTAGGGCCCAGGCTCACCCGGTCACGGTCAGAAAGAATCAGGAAAGTCGTTTGAAACTTATCAGCTTCCCAACTTTTGGATTTCGTTTTGGCGAATCACTCGTATTATTTATTCTTTTCGATTTGTACTTTACGCCGGTTTGAGCAAGTATAACAGCATTGTAGCAATTTTTATCCAGACATATATATAGGAACGTCAGAGACTCAGATTTGCCCAAAGAAGGCACAAAATTCGCCAAGCTGACGAGTGCGACGGTGGCAGTGACACGTGACTCAATATTTCCTGCTTTGCCCTTTCTGTTTTCGCTTTGGATGTCCTATATGTCTTTTACCTGTATACGCTGGGATATGTTGTCCTCTCCCGACCGTTCGACGATCCATTGTCAGCAACTGTCATTTTTGACTATCCCATCATGCCAACAACGAGGCAATGCCAAATTTAAACCCATGACGGGCATTATGCCCAAGGCACTTGAGCGCTTGAGCGGACGTCCTCCGCTTCCCTCTTCCATTACGTCTCTTTTCCGTTTATTGGGCAAAACTCCTTTCCGGATCCTGGAGAGAGATGGCGACAGGGACAGATGCCCCTCTGGAGCGTCTGCGTGCTGCAGTACGTAAGGTCATTGCCATAAACCAAACCAGCAGGACCTTTTCTTATTATGGCGCTGGTGCTGAGCCTGGAGTAAATGCCCGGCACCTCAGCTCTGATATGCGCTACAATGGAAGCAGAGAACAATGTCAAATTCGCATTGTGGATTATTCGCCAGTGTCGATCACTTCGAGGACCATGTCCAACAACCAGCTCATTGACTTGCTGAGCGATCCTTTCATCAATGATAAGCCGTCTTGGGCCAAAGTAAGGTGGATAGACGTCGGGGGTATCAGCTGGGATGTGATCAAGGTGCTTTCCATTAAGTACAGTGCGTGTTTTATTTCTTCTACATGCTTATCCCGTTCATGCAATGAACGAACAGAAATACATCCTCTTGCCCTTGAGAACATCATGCATACCCACTCCAAAGCCACGGCCAGTAAAGCAGATTATTATTTACAACATTTGTTCCTCAGAGTTCTCTGCCTTGAGCTCCGCGACGAGAATAGCGCCATCCCTCTTGCCGAAGTTCAGCGGAAGGCGACCCTGAACGTCGAAGATTTGCAGCCAGACATCGATACCGACTACTCATCGAAACGGCGGAGGAGCTCCGGGTACCAGAACCTGAAAGACTTGAATGCAGCTGCCGCAGTTCAAATCGAAACACTAAAGCAGGCGAGGTCGAATGTTTTCATCCAGGGGGCGTACACTGATATCAACTACAGCGGGATCGAGTGGAGGTTAATGCATTCCCTGTATTCATCCTACTATTTAGAGATGGTTCGTTGCCTTTTCACATTTCGGCATTGAAAATGTTTTCTACAGTATCTTATATAGGCACGGTTATTACCCTACACCGGACAACCAGTATCAAGCTCACGGAACCTATCATAAATCGACTTTCACGACCGGACACGCTTCTGCGTACAACTAGCGATCCTTCATTCTTGGTTCAGAGCTTACTCGACCTAGGTGCGAATCTATTTTTACCCAACCGCGTGGTTTTGATCATACATTTTTCATTCCCGCAGTCGTCGACAAGGCCATGGGGCTTGCAGATGCATGCGAGGATAAGCTGAAAAAGTTTGAGAAAAAACTCCTGCTAAAGCCGGAAGTAGAAACTGTCAGCAGTCGTGCGTTTCAACATTTTTTTGATCTCCCTGGAGTTTCTCATTTGACTTGACTAGTTCATATCTTAACGGGCGATGTTAGCCTTCATCAACGAGCACTTGACCCTCTCAAGCGAATGATTTACGGCTTACGGCGATACGACCTTGACCGTTGTATCGCTTTATTGAACCTGCCTCCCGAAGAGGAGAAGACTGCCAAAGTAAAGGGGTACATAAGCCATTCTGCGCAAATCTATCTTGTACGTGGTCCGCCTTATCGGGAATGACGGCGAAGCTGACGCAGTCCTTAAATTGTAGGCAGATGTATACGACCATATGGACTATGTCCTTGCGAGCTTGGATAAAGTCTACAGCCTGAGCGAGAATCTCATCCAGTACTCCTTCAACGTTGCGTGGTCTCGTCTCGTTAGAAATATCGTTTGCTGACTTTTCCTGCCTTTATCACAGCTAACGTCTTATGAGATGAATGTCATTATGTGGGTTATCTCTACGCCGTCACTAAATACTGCGCAGTTTCTAAACTTCCACGATTTTCAGGAGGCGACTTACACTCATCACGGTCATTTGTCTACCTTTAACGTTCCTGACTGGTTACGGTGTAAGTTCCGCTGTCTTCAGTCCTGCAGATTCCAATGAGCTGAGTTTTCTGTATCTCACAGGGAATGAATTTCAGCGGCCCGCCAATGTGGTGGACCAAGGATCCTACCCACACTGATGTCTGGTCCGTCTGAATTTGTCTATCTTACGCACAACGGGCTTATTTTATCCAATTAGGTTTTGGATCGTGGCACTTCCAGTCATGGCGGTGGTCATTCCCTGCTTCTTCATACCGGATATTAAGAGGCTTTATAATGCAATGAGAAACAAAAAGGTATCGCAGAATGCATTGAAGGTGTGTGTTTGTCTAACGTTCATTTGTAACTGTTCTTACTTCTGAATACGTTGTTTTTGCAGTCGTATCAGATTCAGCGGGGTTTGTCTGTTAATTCGAGAGGGGTGAGAAGCCGGAGGTTTGCTCGATAACTGCAGCTTGGAATATACGGAATTTTTCGTTGGGTTTTATGTCGTACCTGGTTTTTGGTTGCTTTGTCTGTTGTTTGAACTCTCGCTTTGCTCTACTCATTGCTTTCGCATGTGCCTAACTATGCAATCATGAATCACCATGAATTCATTCGATACAGCTGAATGTCCTTGCGTGTACGAACCCGGCTGTTCTGGTGCTGTATGAAGCTGCCACTTCGTAACACTTTCTCGACTCCGCTTGTTGCATTGTGCGTGTCCGTTTCACAAACGTGAGGTTCTTTCAAAGTTCAACCGTCAGATGGGATAGAACTTGTCTTCGCTGGAGAAACGCTATGAACAGGACAAGGTCGCCGCACACGAGAGTCTGATCAGGACAATGTGATGCAGGTGGCCAATTTGGGCGTGTTTTTGTGCGATTCAAGCAGGAGACATTGCACATGAGGATTGAAATTAAATGTTCATTTTCTCTTCGATCATGACAGTAGAACTTCGCTGAAGAAACACATTGAAGGGATAAGATCATCATACACGGGAGGTTGTTGAGAACAATGTGGTGTTAGTGGCAAATGAAGGCGTAGCTTTGTGCGATCAGATTTCAAGCGGTGAAACATTAAACATGAGGATCGCAAGTGTTCATTTTCTCTTCGATCAGAGCATATTCCTATGCCCAGATTGTATTTCCGCCAACATGATGTTTTCTCGCATCCTCGAGGACTTTCAATGCTGGCTGGTTCGATAGAGTTCTTATTTTTAATATGAGACCCGAAAATGACCAGATCGATACAACTCTCGCTGGTGCAAAGAAGTTCTGACCAAAAAAGAATTCGAGGCAGTGGTGACAATGACAGTCAGAGTGCTTCCCCGCTCAGATCGCATTCAAAAATACTGAACGCGAGGCTTACGGCAGCCTTTGAATGCCATTTAAATCTGCAACTTGAAAGCATCCACAGCGATACAGCCGTACCCTCCCTCGAAGTCCTGACGAAGAAAGTGTCGATAATGGCAGACCAAGGTGAGTCCGTTATATTGTTCAACGTCTCGGTCATGGATTTAGTTTCTTTCTCAGATAAAAACCCAGTTCAAAATATGCAAACTAATGCTGCCGACGTCGAAAAGAACGCCGATAATGGTTGGCACGATACCGGCAAGTTTTTCTTCTGGCCCATGATCTATAAGGACACTAATCTCTACCTGGCTCGTGTAGAAAGAAGCAAAATAACTTCGGATGACGACGCTTGCTTCAAGTTATGGAATGTGTACATAGGTGAAGCGGAGCGCTATGACGCAGCGCTTCTTGAAGGATGGAGGAAGGATATGGATGGCATGCTACTTTTTGTGAGTCTATCTTTACATTCAAGATACATCCTGGGTTATTAAGATTTTTTTTCAGTCTGCACTGTACTCTGCCAGCCTGACAGCATTTATCATCGAGAGTTATAAAAATCTGCAGGCAGACCCTCAAGATGTTACCGTTGCATTATTGACACAAATATCGCAGCAACTGAAGGGGATTTCAACAGATGCTGGAATACACGGTTCTTTTCAACCACCCCTCTCATCACTAATTTGCAATATGCTTTGGTTTGTCAGTCTTGCCTTGGCCCTCTCATGCTCGCTGCTTGCGACATTTGTGCAGCAGTGGACGCGGGACTTCATCCACAAGACAACCATGCGACCGTCTCCTGTGCTTTCAGCGAGGGTCCTGGCTTTCTCTTATCTCGGACTGCGACGCTTCGGAATGCACACCTTTGTCGACATTATCCCAATTCTCCTTCACATATCACTCTTTTTTTTCTTCGCTGGTTTGATTGGATTTCTTCAGTCAGTCAACGCTCCATTGATGTACCTCATGGCTTGCGTATTGTTCATTTTCGCTCTTGTCTATGCCAGTCTCACATTGATCCCTTTGATCTACTTTGATGCACCATATCGAACTCCTCTATCTGATATGCTCTGGAACCTGGCAGCTGTGATGCACAATCTGCTGTTACGAAGACCTGCGTTTCCCATTGATATAACCCTCACTGAAGCAATGATACAAAAATCACAGGAGAACCCAGGGGATCGTGATCGCCTATGCATGGAATACACTATCAAATCCCTTGACTCTGATACGGAATTGCTCATGCTACTTGAAGCCATCCCAGAGGCTGTATGTGGTCCCAGTGGTGCACGACTTGCAAACTGGTCCCTTATCACCTCCCTCATGCAATCACATATACCAGAACATAATATTATCTACCGTATTTCCAGCTATATTGTCACATCTGATTCATTTGCCAGCTTCAACACTCACAATGACCGCCTCATAATTGTCATGAAGGCACTGTGGTCATTGGCATTTCTGCTGGCTCAGAATCCCACAGCAATTCCCTCTCCTAATCAGGACCATATCAGAGTGTTTTGGTTGGACCAGAACCTAGTAACCAGGTTAACAGAATCTGAGAAATCATTGCCCTCAGAACTAGGCTTTTCCACCTTGGCACTAGTGCAAACCAGCAGAATGCAAGGGTTGAGGACCTGTGTAGACATGGTGGCTAACAGCCTCTCTATGGCTTCCACTTCTGGACACACAAAGCTCCAGATGGCACAAAATGCCATAAAGGCTGTGCTTCCAAGTGATATTTTCTGGCCCTCACATACCTTCAGAACTGGGTTCCAGGACCTTCAAAATTTACTTTTGGGTCCAGAGGCCTATAACCAACTCCTATCTTCCAGTTGTGCTGAAGAACTAGTTGAAGAAGCAAAAAAGCTGGTCTCAGTGCTTCAAGAGCCAGAACGGTGGAAAGCTGCTCAGATATTTATACTCGGTGAATATTTGAGCAAAGCCAGGACTCTTGTTCTTCATCATGGTCTTGCTGCTGGTGAAATGTCGGCTACCATCAATGTCATCCATTCCTCCATGCACCATAAATATCAACATGATTTCTATGAGTCCTTCCTCAATGTTGATGAGGATGAAGCATCATACTCATTTATAATTCAGCAATTTGCTGATTTTCAATGGAACAAGCATCTAGATTCCATATTCCTCCACTCATTGAGGCTGTTTTTCTCAACCAAGTGGGCACTTTCCATTCACGAAAGCCCTCAGGCCGCAAAGTGCAGGAATACTGTGACGGTATTTTGCACACGTATCACCCAAAACCCTACTTGGGTGATTCAAAGGGATGTTAAGGGACACATTGAGGCATCCCTCATAGAAGATCTACATTCTCACAAAAATTCTGCCAGCTGTCTTGAAGGAATATTTTCTTTCTATCTGAATTTTGATCGACAAAGTTTTGTCCGAACTGCTGGCATCCCATTCCGGGTATATGATTTTGCAAAACAATTCCTCAAGAGTATACCAACAGTGTCTGCAGAGCTCAGAGACCAGCAGAATTTTGACTATACTTTGGCAGTTACCGAGGCCGTGATATGCCGCTATATTCTCTACAACGTAACTGAAAGGGATGAACCGTTTTCTGATCTGGAAAGCATAGCTTTACTTGGAGAGAAACTACTGCTCGGTATTCCAACTGATGTGTTGGCAATGCAAAAAGCATACTTATTATCCATGAACCTTACCGCACTATCCAGCCTCATTCAGGTCTGTTGCAAACTCGAAGGGTCAGGCTCCATCCCTACCGAACTCTTTTGGAGATTAACAGACTGTTTCTGGGAGTCTGATCTACACTACAGCGGTTACATGCACGAGAAAAGCCAGGTTGATTTTGCAGAAGCTATCCAGATGTTGGTTCATTCGCAGTCACGAGAACAAAAAGGCACTGCCAGTGAGCAATTCTTCCATCACAACGCTGGGGTCTGGAGTTGGAGTAGACATTGGCCTTGGATCACAGATGCTCGGGCTGCAAATATTCTGATTCAGGCAATAAATACCCACAGGGGTGGTCCAAAGTTTGAAGGAATGATTTTTCAAGAGCAAGACTTGTTGAATCGTTGTATAACAGTTGCTCAAGGGAATGAATCAGGGAGGACCAGTGTTCCAAGCGAGATGTAACTGAGTTAGACCTTACCGTCGTTTGACATTTCCAATCCCCGAGCATTTGCTGTTTACGGTATTTTACTTGAATTGATAGTAGTTTGGTCCAACGAAGTTATTCAGCATCCCTATGTTATGATTCAAGGAAATACAATTACTCAGACTGCTGCAGCACTCAGTTTGCTATTGCTTTAGTCCGATTTTTTCAAACTGTCTCCTCACAGCTAAGGCTTGTCCTAGCAATAGAGCAGGTCAATCGTCACCTTGCTTGTCAATTGTCAAGTGGGACAGTTCCTGACCCAGTGACCCTTTTCATCCGTATGTACAAATGAAGCTGTGCAACAATTTTGCGCTGTCTGGTCTGACTCAGAGTTGCTTCCTTACCCAGTTGAAACTTGATTCTAGTCTGATTCCCGCTACCTTTAGGTAGTGGGTTTTAGACCTGGACCTTTTCCCGATCATAAGGGTGGTCAAAGCGCTTTTTAACCTGCCTTTTTAGCCTATTTCAAATTCTCATGGTTACGTTTCATCTTTCCTTTTCCGGCTTTTCTCCCTTCTCTTTTTTTTCGCTCGCTTTTAGACATGGTCCAGCTTTCATTTACTGTTTCTGCGCACCCCGTGTGGGTGTCTTATGATTCTCATCTCGCTCAATCTCTCTTGTCCCGCTTCGTCATAGACTTACCGAGTACGTCGAAGCATTGCAGCCTAATTCAAACTCTTCTGAGTACATGCAACTTCAGTCAAAACTTGATTCAATTCGTAAGGCATGGCCCAGCCTAGTTTCTGAAGAGCACAAATGGGATCTTGTGACTGCTTTCAAGAACTCATTGTCAAAAGAGTGTCTCTCTTCATTTATCTGTGGTTCTTGCAGTGAAGAATGTTTGGTCTCAGATTGCAAATCATGCCCTGTTGAATCCCTCAATATGACTTTGCCTTGTTCTCCCAACCATTGCATACATCCCTGGTATCCTGCCCCTGTTGATCCAGGGTGGTTGGATCCTGAATGTGTCTCTCCATCGATCCCAAG
>KN834752.1:600000-794028 GCA_000827265.1 Collybiopsis luxurians FD-317 M1 | reverse complement strand
GACCTAGAAACTTATTCCGACGCAGACTGGGGCAACAGCCTCATTGACCGTCGTTCCATTTCTGGATACTTATCCTTCTTTGCTAATGGTCCTGTCTCATGGAGTTCTCGCAAACAACCCACAGTAGCTTTGTCTACTATGGAAGCTGAATTCATGGCTCTCGCACGAGCTACATGCGAAGTAATTTGGCTTCGGGAACTCAGCTCTGAACTTGGTGTTCAGACCAGCAACCCAACTACTATTCAAGTTGACAACCAGGCTGCAATGATGTTTGCTGAGAATGTAGTATTTCATGCTCGTTCAAAGCATATTGACATCAGATATCACTTCGTCCGTGAGCGAGTTGCTTCTAACGAAGTAAAACTCATCCACTGCGCCTCTGAGGACAACCTCGCTGACATACTCACTAAACCCCTTCCTCGACCCGCATTCCAATCCTTGCGCAACCGAATAATGTCGCACTCTGCTTGAGTCGAGGGGGAGTGTTGAGAATATTGTAGAATATTCTACAATAGTTCTCGGAGCGACTCTGCGGAGTGCTCTAGATATTCGTAGAATATTCTAGTAAAATAGATATTTATTATAAAAGCTTGTAAAGTACGTAGACGAAATACAACACTATCTATCTGTTCCGTTGTCCTCGCCATAACCCTGCGCAACACCGAAGTTTCTGCGTATGTACCTGTCCAGATCACTGAGAAAGATCACTATCCCTGTCACTGTTCAACTAGCAGGACCTGTCTTTTAGACTTTTTTGGTCTACAGCTGGAAGCTGTGGTTTTGGTAGATACCCTCAAAGACGACTTTTGATAGAGAAGTCCCGCCTCTGTACAGGAATGCATTTAATCTCGATTTAATCTGTGGCCTCGCGCTGCTTGTAAAGCCATGCGAAAACAATGTAAAATTGGCTGACTGCGCGCGAACATGCTTGCTGTTTTCTCCGCCTCGAACCACGTTTAGGAAGCAGTTCTATCATAGGCAAGTATGTTCAGTTCTATGTATGTTCTTCTGACGCTAGTGAGTCGGACTGTTTCATTTTCCGCCAATACATACGATCGGCTGACGAGGTTATTCCTGGCCTCGTTTCTTAGAAGTTCATTCCAGACGTTCGAAGCACACCTTTTGATAGCGACGCAGTAAGGGTTCAACGGTTGTTTTCAAGGATAACCTTGCAACTCGTTGCACTCAACAGCTTACTAATATGAAAACTTACAGCTTTTCAACAAAATGACCGTAGACTTTCAGTTACAGGAAAGGTACCGGGAATGCGATGTCGGGAATGGAAATGATCAGATCACCAGGCGCCTGTTATAAGCGCTTGCATAAAATTTTCATTGAATTGCCGCTTATCCCAACACCGAGATCGTCGAAGTTTACAGTATTCTGTATGCAATGTATACAATGACAATGTATACAATCAGCGCTTAACGGTGTTCTAATCGTGTACGTACTGGATGAATTTTTGGACCAGGGCTGATAAGTGAAACGACCCTACCGGACAGCCACTTTATACCCAAGATTCTTCACAGCCTAGTTAAGGGTCCCGCGTATATAACCTTTGTTGATTGTCTTTTCGGACGTGGACCTCCCCCCCAATCAACATGAACATCATCCGTAATGCAAAACGGCGTCATAATATTACCTTGTCCACCGGCGCCACAGAGCCTGTCATTGACCAACCCAGCAAGAAGAGGGCGTTGCTGATCGGGATAAACAATACCCTTATGGCCGACGGAAGCAGGAAAAACGACTTGAAGATGCCGCACAAGGATGTTACAGATATGAAAAACTTGCTCGTCGGTGCGTTTGATATCGAAAATATCTTGCTTCGAAACCATTCATTCTCTAATTTGCAGAAAAATACGGATACGATCCTAATGATGTTGTCACTCTCATCGACATTGACGATCCCAAGGCACCGCAGCCGACCAAGGCTAACATCGTCAGTCCGTTATTCAAACTATTTGTTACTCCCTTTAACATTGCATTGCAGCTTCTCGAAATGAAAAATCTAGTCGCTGATCCGTGTCGCGGTGATCATTTTTTCTTTCACTGTAAGTTGAGCAATTGTTGTCGCTCTTTCAATAAACCAACACTATCCAATAGACTCCGGTCACGTTGTGCAGACGCCAAACTTGGATCATACGGAGGAGGATGGCCAGGATGAATGTGCGTCATTAATCTATGCACTTCTCAATCCACTGACAGTTCGCCTCTCAGGTCTTGTTCCCTGCGATTCAGACGGCGTGAAAAACCTTATCATGGACGATGTATGTTCTACCTATCCCTCATTAGAGCAATTTCATTCAACCTGTCACTAGTTACTACGAGACATACTTGTAGCTCCACTTCCGCAGGGATGCCAACTTGTTGTAAGATTTTGGCCTTTATTATCTGTCTTTTTTTATTTCTGACTGCTACTTATAGGCCGTCCTCGATTCGTGTCATTCCGGTTCTCTCCTTGACCTTGAGCATTTTCGTTGTAATCGTGTCTGGGTTCCATGGGTTTCGAAGGGTAGGAGAAAGAGTAATTCAATGTGGAATAATGGTGCGATCGTTTTCCAGCCATCTCCCCCAGTCGTTGACATAATTTTAATTAGTTCGTCGACATGACGCTCTCGTCGTTTACCAAAACAAGAGAATAAGCGGTGATCGTGTCAAGCAGCGTAAAACTACACTGCACCCAAGTCCTCGAAGTCCTCTTTTCTCCAAACGCCGTGAATCATTTGCAGAGATTTCTACTGCTCCCACCAGCCCAATGGACGCTCCTGTCATCTCCCCAGCCTCAACCCTCCCACAAAAGAAGTTGACTCGCGCCTTGACCAAACTCGAATTGGGTGCTGCTAAAGGCATGCAAGCCTTACGGCATAGTCCTACATGGAGAGCAAGTACAGGACAGTCTGCCATGAAAACTTCGTCATCAAAAACCATTGTTCTCCCTTGGCTTGATACTAAGAATGTGAACGTGTCTTCTGAAATCGACCAGACCCGCTTGCATGATTCGCCGGTGCAAGAATTTTGTTCTGGTTGGTGTTCTCATACACACCAGTCGCTGCTGTCCCCAAGGTCTTCAGAGTCGCCGGAGATTGTAAGTTCCACCGATTATGTTTTGGGATCATGCTAACCAGGTTTGTTCTTGCGGTCTGGAAGATTTCGCTAGCCTCTTGTAAAGATAGTCAGGAAGCGTGGGAAGACAGCGAAGGGCATTCAATGACCCAGATGTTGGTAGAAATTCTTAGTATGTCCTCGCCCACACTCGAAGGAGAATTGCTTCTAACTTGGCTTGTTGCAGAGCGGGATCCTAATCCTACGCTGAAGGACTTGATGGTCACAATTAGGTGAGTAATGTCCCGCACACACCTATCTATATCGTTCTGACATTATTTAGTCATAAATTACATACCGCGGCCATCCAAGCCCACACGGAGACCAAAAAATACAAGAAGAAAGTAGTAAAGTTCAGAAAAAAGCACCCGGAATCCAGAAAACCTTCCAATGGCGATACAGATGGACTGAACATGAACAATTTCCAAGACCCCCAGGTATGCTCGTGTGGTCGTGTTAAACTTGGCTTCACTTACTGATAGTACCCCGTTGCTTTATCCAGTTATCTAGCGCGAGGCCCTTGGTATGTGGATTTGTTTGATATTATCGTTCTAGACCAACGATATTTTTATTATCAGGACATGGATAAACGTTGGAACTTGTAAACGCTCTCAGATCTCCATCCTTCTTGCTGTTTCTGCCTGTCAATGTTCTGTCATATGCTTTTTCGTGCTGCTTCTTTGCTGTATAAATTTATATTCGAGATCTTTGGCATCCCTTCTGAACTCACGGTCTCTCCACTGCATTTTCTTCTCTGTGCATAATCAATTATTAAATACTCGGGTAGTAGGTACCATACTCATGTTGTATATTGATATTCTAGCGTAGCGTATGTAAATTCAAACTACTAATAAAGTAGTGGCTCTTCGAATAGTAAACTATTTAATTTTCGAAGTTCTTGGCTTTACCCACTGTGTACGTATAAACTACTCGTACCATGCGGTCTCTTGCGGTTCTAAGGTTGTTCGGATTGTACTCAATAAAGTTGCCATCGAACAGCTGATAACCTTATCCTTGAAATGGACTAGATAGAGTATACATATATGAGCCAAGAGGAGGGAGTGAATGCTACCTATGGCTAGACTCGCACTGACAGCGCTTTCTTTCCTTTTCACTGCGACTCTAGCTTTGACAGATGTTGCAAGACAGGCCAGTGATCCTTGCGCGATAATTGGAGGCCAAAAATGGGTATCGCCTCAAGACCTTAGGGCTTGTTTTAATTCTTTCCCTGTAGACCCCTCCGTCAAGGAAAATGTACGAGAATCGAATGTTGTTTGCCGTTTAGATCTGATTCAAAAACTTAAGATTGTTCAAGTCATCAACAAAACCTTGGCCTTCCATACCTCCGTCAACTATGAACTGTCTGCGCCGGAGCCCTTCACTCCATTTGTACACGAAGATTTGCTCGCCGACCTGGCCCGAATCAGTTCTCAATCCTACTCGTCGGATTTTCAACTTCATATTGATTTCTCAAGAACTCTTAAGCGATTGAACGATGGGCATTGCGTTTGGATCAACTCCTGCTATGTATGTCTTTCATGGGAAATTAGACTGCCCAGCCCGGGCGAATATTTGTAAGAAATTACAAGCTGAATTGCGTAGCGGATTGGGCTGGCTAGTTTATCCACGCGCGCAGCGCGTCGGTTGGGTGGTTAGGATGAGTGTGTTTTAGTTTAGACAGATGGGACTTGGTCATGGAACAGCTGTGATTACGCAAATCAGCTCGCAATTGCTTACAAATATTCGCCCAGCTGCGAATATTCATTTTTCGCTCATTTCTTCTACTTCTAGGACTGTAAGTCATCGAGATGTATCCGAAGCAATCAATTAATAATACCTGCAGCCTTATTCCTCAACTTCTTACCGATTCCTGTTGTCCTCCTGACTGAATCCGATGGTACGCAAAATGTCCATATCGCACCTGAGGCCTTTTCAGTAGCATCCGCGGAATTTCCTGATCAAATTGACGTTTGGGAGAGCGCCTTGCCTCCGGCTATTACCCTCCAATCCGTAAATAAGAATCTGTTCACTTTTTTGAACCTCCTCTGACCTGCTGTACGCTAGTTGGATGGAGCCAAGGTATTGTCTATCGGAGGCCAGGATCCTTTTGCTGCAGTCGACGCAAATGCCTTGATAACAGGCTCCTTCCAGCCTCTTGGAACGCGTCAGAATTCGTACGTCCGTTATACTCTTTTTCTCCGTATCTGTTTTTCCGAATCTGTTTTTGTTATCTAGCTTCTTCTCGAGCTACCAATTCGGCACTGGGTGGACGTATATCATGGGTAATTTTGCGCAACAAAGTCTACCTATGAATGATTCCGCCACCCTGATAGTGCAACGAGTGAATGAGAGTACGACTGATACCATTGAGGTGCAGGATATTTAAATCAGTCTGAGGCCCTAGCGTACTGACTTCCTCTAAGCTCCCCTATCGAGCCAGAATCAGTTCAACGACTGTTAACTTCACTGACTCTGCAAGTTATCGGGCGAATAATTGTCTCGCAATCCCAGGAACAAACGGTGCCGATCTCAATGAAACTTCTTCCTCCACTTCTGCACCTGTTAGTAAGACGGTACTGAAGTTCCAGCAGCAACCACCCATCCCCAAAACCGTAAAGCAACGCGTGAATGTGATGCTGGACACTACCCCTCTTTCGGACGTGGCTCTTCCTCCCGCACTAACACCAACTTCTCCTGCTCTCACGGGTAGCTTTGGCAGTGGGAATTTCTATATGCAAAATGACAACAAGACTGGTGTATTAGCTCTTGGGTCATTTTCAGGCGATGACCTTGACACAATGTTGAATGGCCTTTTACAAGGCCTAGCTAACTTGAAAAGCTTAGGTGCGACGCAACTGATTGTTGACGTGGTAAGTGCTGGTGGAATCTCGGATTCAACGCGTTTCCCAGACCTTATCTTGGCTTACAGTCGAACAATGGAGGCGGATTCATCTGCGTGGCGGAGGTGAGGAGACATTCTAGCAGTTCAGGACCAAGCTGACGCTAATCATGATTCTTAGTTCCTCCATCGAATTGTGCGTTTGGTCGACGCATTTTCTACGTCTCATAGCTAAATCGGTCTCTAGATTATTGGTCCCAAAAATACTACTGTTCCCCAAGCTGGCTTGTACACTGAAGCACGAGATGGTCCTTTGGCCCAGATGATTGTGCAGTCAATCATTGACAACAATATCGACCCTGATCAGGCGCTGTTATATAATCCCAAAAACTGGAATAATGCCAGCAACGTGGCTTTTGCAGCAAATGAGAACTGGCTTCTACCTCCCGTCAATGTCACGATAAACGGGCGTGCGGATGCTTTTTCGCAGCGTCTTGGTCAAGAATGCCAGCCATTCTCGCCTGCACCCCCATCTGAGGCGCTCTTCCCAGCTTCGAAAGTTGTCATTGTTTCTAACGGAAGATGCGCTAGCAGCTGCTCACTTTTCTCAGTTGTGAGCTTTCACCATAAAACCGATTTTGATGTGCCTATCTGATTAGTACTGTCTAGACCATGGCGAAGGAAGAAGGCGTTAAGACCGTTGTCATCGGAGGGAAGAACGATGTCCAGCAGGCATACTGTGGCACCGTCGGTGGTCAGTCGACAGACTTCTCTACCATAGACACTGAGATCAAGGTGGGTGTGTACCAGGACCTGATTTGACCTGTTGCTTAGAATTCTCGCTACAGACTGCTAAACTCAAGAATAATTCACTGGCCCCTCCCGATTTGTGCGTCCATTATTTTGTAAGCTAGAGTAGACAGCAAACTGATCAGATTTTAGGGTTGTGAATGGTGTACAAGGCATAACTTGGCGTTTGGGTTTTGGTATCGACGACCCCACCCAACCCGAAGGTAACTCATTGAGACTCAGTTTATGGGTTTGGTTCTGATTTCATGCATAGAATGGCAACCTCATCCCGCAGATCTCAATCTCCTCCTCACTCCAGACCTGTGCGTCTCTTTTTCTTCCTGATCTGAATTTATCTTTGATATATGCGTCGCCGTACCCAGTGTAAACAATCCCGTGGCGATTTGGACCAAGATCACTGAAGAGTTGCTATAGCGTATAACTAAGAAATATTATACTAAATTCTAAGGGTACTCACGGCGTTTGTTTATATTGCCTTATGAATGTACGGGCAACTTCGATTGGTTCGCGAATTCCGACAGCTGCCGTATAGCCTTTTGTGGGCTGTTGTCGAGAAATCAGACGGTGGTCATTCAAACATTTCTTGATGGTTGTCAGGTGCTCGCTGGTGCGCGCGGCGCTCAAAGTAGTTTAAATGTTCATCATTGTTTCTTTCGGTCTCCCATCTCTACTCCGGCAGTTAGAAGAAAACAAGGCCACTTACGAACTCTTCGATGTGCTGAAGAGTCTCATTCTTTTTTTCATTCTTTATTTCCCTGCCACCTCAAAATGGCAAATTACTATTATAACTATCCTTCGCAGTCAATGCAGCGGCCGCAACCAGACGGTCCACGCTATCAAGATCCCTCCTCTTATCCATTCTCTTCGACGTACCAGCAGAGTTCCCAGTACGGATATGGGGAGCGGTACCAAGACAATCCTCCACCTCCTCAGAATGAATATCGCCAGAACCTGAAAGAGGACGTTTTCTCCACTTCGAGTCTGCCAAGAAGCACCTTCGATCATGACGCATCTCCGGCGGAGGAATGGTAAGGATAACCCTGTTGATAACAAGCGCGCTGGACTAATTGAAGTAGGATGGGGACTGGTGTCAAGGCCTATCGGAAGGGAATTCGCCCCAAAGATTCCTGGACTAGGGTGCGTTGTTGCGCGCCTTTTCTCTATTTCTTGCCTGATGTTTCTTCTAGGGGGGCGGGATATCTTGTTTTGGACGATTCTTCTTCTGTTCACTACTAGTCATTATATATATCATTGTTGCTATTATCCTCGCCTTCGCTTTGGTATGGATGCGCATATACCCCCAGTGTCGAATGCAGACTCATCTATCACTCAGTGGATTCGCCCTCCCGCGCTTTCCTTCACCGGTCCGGCTCTAAACCCTAACCAGCAGGTAGGTATCTCCCTTCAATTTTCTGGAGCTTAGCATAACCACTGGAGCCATTGCAGGTCGACTTCAATACCAACCTTACCGTTCCACTAGAGCTCAACTTCACGTATGGTTCTTTTGGCCCTAATTTCCTATCACTTGACGGAAATTTTACTATGTCTAGGGTCAATAATCCCAACTTTTTCTCAGTGGATTTTAAGACTTTGGCAGCCGAAGTATGTGTACTTTTCGACCATATTTCAGTTCTGGCTGAACGACCCAGGTATCATATCCGGATGTTGGGAACGAGATTGTTGCTCAAGGAAACGTGACCGACCTTGTCATAAAATCTAGCCAGATGACGAATTTTACATTCCCTATCGATATCACGCTCGATCTCACTAGTACTGGGAACGATTTCCAAGTTGTGTCTGACCTGGCAAGTAAGTGCGGGATTATACCTGCTGGTGGGCAGAAGTCACCCATTCCGCTTACTATCAAGATTGAGGTACGCAGATTGTTCTCTCTTTCAGAAATGTTACTAAAGTCAACGACGAAGATTGCTTTGAGTGTCCTGGGTATTAAAGTTTCTCTCCCACCTATCTCCTTTACAGTTAACATTAACTGTCCTCTCGATGATTCCGCAATCGAGCAGAAGCTACAAGTCGGTCTTCGAATATTCTATGAAGAATTTTTACTGATATGTATTGTCCCAGGGCATCCTTGGCAATGGCGTCCTTGCCAGCCTGTAATATATCATGATCAACGAGTGCAGCTGAATATATGTATTGTTATTTATGAATGCCATTTATTGAAACCAATTCGGTATGAGATGCCTTTTGAGCAAAGTTATACTTTCTCAAAAGAAATTGTGAGAGACGGAACTTCTGTGAAGTTTTCGGAAATAAAATAGGTGAGATTATAGAACGAAAGGCCGTCTATACTGTTAGTGATGTAGACGAATGTCGTGTTTTGGCCAAAAAGATTGCCGGAAACTCCAAGTTTCAACCCAGGAAGCTCCGCAGAGCCTCCGATAAGGAAGTCCTCGTGTAAGGTAAGATGCCTGTGCCCGGAAAATAGGAAGCTCATTGTTTTCGAAGTTGTAGCGTTTCCTGGGAATGCTCGAGATGGTGGATATAAAACAGTGAGGTTATTGGCAGTGGCGATGGCCGAGATGACGGAGGACGTAGGGTAGTGATTAATCCAGGCGGTTTCTCCAATGGGAGTGCGCCACATAACGGAGGCGGGGACATAAACAGAGGGATTGATCGCCGCTCCGCCAACAAGTTGGTTGTCGACTTCAATCCCGCCCACGCTCAAACCAGACCCTTTCCAGGAGGTATAATTTCTAGGAAAGTGAACGTTGTCGTACGGGGGCGATACAGCTTGGGCAAAGAATGTTTGACCGCCACCTTCAAGTAATTTGAGTTGAGAAATGACCGATTTTGGGACAAAAGGATCGTGGAATCTTGAAATAATGGGAAGCCTGGAAAATTTTTAGCAGCATTCTGATGCTTCTAGCTGTAGAGGAGATCTAACATAGGCATGATGGCAGCGTCGCTGTAATGCAGGCTGCCAACCAACGGAACCGGTAGAGGAGCTATCTTATTTTCAATTCCACCAACGAGCCCCGCAATCTGAACCCCAAGTATACCAAAGTAGCTGCGCTGTAAATACGTAGGTTAACACGGTCAACATTCCAGCAATTCGGAGATTAGCATGCCATATCATATCCATATGCTCGATCCCAGGGAGGGCCAAGACTTTCAAGAGTTGGGTTATAATACCGCCCGAGGTTGGTCCATATTTTAGAAATTAGGTCCGCAGCCCGAGTCACAATAATGGAATTTTTTGGCATGTATCCCCACAGGGCCAACGCATACAAGACTACCCCATTGTATGTACCACAGTTGTACTGACCAGAATGAGTGAATTCGGTAAAGAAATGTCACACTGGAAGCTTCCATACGCACTTCAGGTAAGGTGTTGTATACGTCAAACGTTGAAATCCCTTGCTTTGCCCATTCGTCACCCCAGAAGGACATGTTCGCGTCCTTCATGAGATTCCCGGTGTACGTCGCAGCCATGATGCGCATGAACCTGAAAATAACACTCCGATGAGGGATTGAAATTATCAAAGTTTCAAATAAACGCACCAAGGGTTACTGTATATCGGGTATACTGCAAAAGAAACTTACAAAATTTGATGCACTTCAAATCTTCCGTTTGAACTCACAGTTATCCCCGTTGAGTCCGCCATTTCTGTATCCATCGCCTATCGTTGCATTGTACAGACTCTTTTTCACCAGATCTTCCACATCTGGGTCCAGCAGACGGGCAAACTCTTCTAGGATAATAATGAACGATGTCCCCACAAAGAGTCCTTGATTTGGATCGTAGGAGGTGTATATCTACATGATCAGGATGTCAAGTGAACTGCAGGGACTAACGGTAGGATCTTCGTAACCTCAGGAGCCCAGGTATCACCTGGGTTTGGAGAGTCAGGCGCTTTAAGCCATTGACGATAGTTAGCTGGGCCCAACCTATTCAGTATATGAAGAGCAGCCCACCATCTTTGAATGTTCCGAACCAGATTTTGCTTGGATCTGTGAACTGCACACCAGAATCAGAGATTTAGTCTCGTCCAGAGGTGAATCATCCATACTTGATAAGATATCCTACGCATTGTTAGGTTGGCTTTAAGTGGGTAAGCGGAAGTCCAATTACTAGAAGAGCTTACACGCTCTTGATCAGATCGTTCGCGTCTTTCGCGTCGTCATTTTCATTCCGGGCTAGCAGACCAACGGCATACCAAGCAGAATATCGGACGGACCCAAACTAGTAAAGATGGTGCATTGAATATTCTTTACAGCGTTCCCAATAATTTTGCGTACAATGAAGGTCCCAGGCCCGCCCCAATTAATGTCAAGGCCTTTCATTCCATAATTGAATATGTCGCGCTGCGTTGCAGGAAGTGAATCCAGGAATGAGACGATAGGGTGAGCTTCATCAGACCATCCAACCTCAAAGAGCGACAGTACTACGCAAAAAAGTGTGAAGAACGTCGATAACATCATAATTTACAGAAGCGGGGTTTAGAGCAGCCGAATATTTATATATCCATCTCATCTGTGTACTTCAACGGGACGCGATGAAAGAGCGCCTGACCGTTTTCACCGGCCCGCAAGAATCCGACAAAGAAGTTCGTGTCCGAATTAGGCCAATATTTCTCTTGTGTTAACCTTCAAAAGTGTCGAGAAAAGACGGTGAAATTTTGAATAGAAGTACATTCAAATGTACTCTGATTTGCGTCGATCATTATGACCCCAAGTTCGAGAAAGATTATGAGCAGCTGAAATCAGAGTGACATGGCTGACGGCAGAACCTTGATTAACAGTTTCGAATATTTTCAGCCATGGCAATACTCACGTAAACCCTTGGACAGCGTTTCCTAGTCTATTTTCATTCGTGGTGGCTGTCAGCTCTATGAGTTGCATAGTAAAGTAACGACCTTACCCTTCGCCTGCATCAGATATTTCCTCAGTACAGAGACCGACGTGGTTGAGATATAGGAGGAAGTCCTGGGAAATATGAGCAAAACATGCGCGTCCTCAAGCAGCTAGACTGGAACATACCTCGAACATCGCAACAGATTTTCGAAGCAAAGCAGGATCGTATTGTCCGGCGCGCGTCAAGGCTTCTACACACCTGGAATAACATAAAACTCTGGTCAAATCGACTCTGTGATCTCTTACCAGAGCGTGCACAGCCCGAACGTTCCTTCCTCACCCCCTACACCGTCGTCCGTTTTGTGGACATCGTAACGATATACAAGGTTCTACAATACGAGTTCCATTTTGCATAGGTAAGAGAAGGATACGCGCTCACATTCGAGGTCAGGCCTCCTCTTTCCGGAGTTTTCAAAATCTGTTTCAGTGTGCTTATGAACCTCGGATCAGACTAGAATACTCGATTGTCAACGTCATTCGAAGGAAAACAGACACTCTACTCACGCCTTGCATGAAGAACACAAGTGGCATGATCAAGACAGCGGAATCGAGCACATCTGTTTCTTCGTAGCTTTGCCCAAAGTAGTTATGTTCTTTGTTCCACGCCTTAGCCATAATCTCTTCATAGATCTCGTCGCGAGCAGTGAGCCATTCATTGCGCCTAGGGCAAGGAAGAGAGCGCTTGTCAGCGAGGCGGAGGCCTGCCGAAAGTAGCAGACGATAAGATAATAGAAGGGGAAAGTATCGTGAGGCCCATACCTCGGTCGATCGCAACCCAAAGCATGATCTAGGCCACAGGAGTAAAGTTGCATATAATAGCTAGTATTTCCAAATTCTTTCATACCTTCGAGTACTGTGAGAAGTTTCATAGGAGTGGTAAATCGCTAGAGCGCGAAAAGGTGCCTCTACACGTACGGTGAAGTGCCTCTTCTTGTTCCTTACTTCCCATATAGACAGATCCGGTTGTTTCCAGTTTGCAACCACGTCTGATACATATATGAATGGTTAGGAGAAGAATATTGGCTGGGGAGGTGCAATACATACGGTCAACGCTAGAAAATATCGAGATAAAAATCAGTTCAATTGTTGGAAATTCTAGGAACGCACAGCTCTCGAACAAGAACCCTTTCAGGGAGACAAGAGTCAGCACGAGATCCAGAAAAAGCCCGCTGAAGTACCAACCAGTCATCGTAAGACTAAAGCCACGCTCGGCTGTTTAATAATGACCCGAATACCGAAATTATGCAAAGGACATACCAACGGTTTACCGAACTGTACAGCGAAAACTAATCATTAACTGAAACTAGAACCGAATCTCAAAGGACTAACCTTTTGCCCGAGATAGATACAGTCCATTCTACGTCGGCCAAATGAGTCTAGAGAGAGCATAGGTTTGTAACTCAAAAGAGGTATCATCTCGAAAGAATATGGGACATACCAATTCGGGAGTGATGTTTCAAGAGGGCTCACAGCTCTCCGTAGATATCCTAGAAAAGCAATGATTCAAACTCGAATGGCAAGCCAATATAAATGGAGGACAGAACTGACCAGCTGCAGATGGTCCGCGGCACCATTTCCGATCCTGCCGCAGTATGTCAGAATACGAAGGTAATTTTTCGGGTGTTCATACCGGACAGGTTTGGATCCTTTATGTCCATCCAAATGTGTCAATTCAAATTCTTCTAGATCCTTTTCACCTATAGACGACGATGGATAGATATTCTAACCGTGAATATGTTTCGGCCTACCGTGAATGCTGTACATGATCTGGATACTCCCATCAGGATTCTTATTCCTCAATCGTTCAAAAATGAAATCCATATACGCTGCCAGGAGCAAAACTGAGGATACTTGACTGCAAAACATTCCACAGACAATCTTACCATTTGCCTCATGAGTAAATCCCAGTCGGATCAATGCATATAGGGTAAATGAGGAATCACGAATCCACGAATAACGATAGTCCCTTTGAAGAGACAGAACATGAAGTGAAATCGTTGACCTTGAAATTTCGACAGGTAAACTCACCAATTTCTCGTTCCACCGATGTACTCTGGAAGACTAAACGTTGGACTTGCCACCACCGCACCGGTAGGTTCATATATGAGCAATTTTAGAGCCAAAGCGCTTCTGTGAACAGCCTCCTTCCAAGAGCCCTCGTACTAGAGAAGTTTTGGCAAAGAGTTGCAGCGTGAGTGCTCACTCGCGATCAGAACCAAGATAAAACGGACTGTGGAATTACGAATCCAGTCATTCCAGTATTTGTTGGTCGACTAGATGGGATGAGATTTCACTGTCGCGAGATAAGGCCATCGAGAGTCACGTACGAAATAGAGCCCATAAACCAGCTCCTTCGTCAGAAGTGGATCGTTTACAGGTCGGGTCTTGACAGTATTTTTACCAGCCGTGATAGGCTCAATTACTTGGACCGTTTCTTTGTTAGGCCTGGGGGGCTCACGCAAGACAAACGTTACGACTTGTCCCTCATGAAGCGTCATTTCGGCTGAAACAGCGGGACCCTTGTGGCCTTTTGTCGAGAGGTCGAGAAGCTTCAAAACGACCTCTGGTGCATGGACGTTTTCCTACGAACAAAACGTTAGCTATAAGCTTAACGAGGATGATTATCGATCGATGATCGAGGCGAACCAAGAGACTATCCGCAACATAACGAAGATCGAGAGTAAGCGCGTCTGACTGAAAGATAGCTTTTTGTTGCTGAGACGAAGGGCAAGAAGTGTCTTCGGTGATGGAAGTTTGGTGACTAGCACGAGCGTAATCGAAGGCTGGCGCGCATTGCATGAGGAGAGGCATGCTTCCTCGAACAACCTGAATAGTGTACGAAAATGAACTCGAGATCGCTGCGAGAGTCATCCTCGACACGAACCTCGACACGTCGGATAAGCCAATGAAGCAACGGCTTATTGCTGGTGGCAGTTCCTTTAGCTTGACGAGGAAGAAAGTCTGAAGGGATGAAAGGATCAGAGAACAAGAACGCGTCGCAAGAGCTGAGCACTTGCCAGTGACGCTGACAACGCCTTTTTCATTCAAGAATTTGGTTTGAAGAATCTAGATCACGACGGCAATGAAGAATATGGAGTACACTACGAGAGCAGACGTACATTGGAGCTAGGAAGATAATTTTGCTTGGTCGAGAAAGCAGCAGTGGGTGTGATAGAAAAGTGGCCACCTTGAGCAAGAAATCAACAACTTGATTTGGTCCGATTGAAGCTGATGCAAGACGAACCTTTGTCTTTATCGAGAATCCGAGCAAATACCGAAGGGGAATCAAAGTTGGGATAGCAATAACTTTCCACAGATCCATCAATACTAATCAAAGCAGCTGTATGCAGGTTTCCGATACTGGGAGTTGCAGGTCAGGACTGAGACTTTAAATGGAGGAAACGGGGACTTGCAGGCCATGATCAGCTATCGCGATGTAGTCTCTGTCAAAGGATGAAGGAGATTGCATGTTGTAGTCAAGAGGCAAGATGAACTAGCAAGGGCGCTGCTCACTTAGTTATATATCAATAACCGTGTTCGGCACAAACCATGTTCCATTTATTGAGCAGTAATTCATACACCCCGCCTTTCCCCCGTTCGCCGTCGCTTTCCGTTTTCAATTCAGAATCAGATTCCTCGGCGCGGGCCGTTCTGTGAGCACATACCGTTCGACTCTACAGTTCACTCTCGGCGTGGTTTCTAGTGATTGGGTTCTACAGTACAACAAGTAGCCTGTATTCTACGACACATAATATGCAGCGCTATGCTACATTCTACCAATGACCTTCCTGATCCTTCTCGGACCACTCGGAATCCTCATCAAGATAATTTCCTTCCAACGCTTCCTCTGAATCCCACTCCGCCGCAGGGTCGACCTCCTGAGACAAGCCATACTTGCCCATCACAAAGTCCACCCGACCTAAATCTCCTTTACTCGAGCTTCGGAGCTGTATCGCATCCTCCGGTACAGGGGGTAACGTTTGGAACACGTTCCTCCCCAAATTGACCTGCCTCAAATATTCTTCCCTTGGAACTTTGGGCTTGAATTTTGTCTCTGCATCGATGAACTTCTCTATTGAGCCGTGCGCGCGGATAAAGTCGAGGGCCCGAGTAGGCCCTACGTTCCGAATGCGCTGGGAAAAGTCGGTGCCCATAAGCAGAGCAAAGTCTATAAACATGGACCGAGTGAGATTGAGATTCGATCGAAGTTCGGATCCTGAGATGACGAGGAGAGGTAATTGGCGACTAGTAATGTTGCGGATGAGGGGTGCTTCGTAGATGAGGACATCCTTAATATCGAAGGCAGTCAAATTACTGACTCGAGATGTAGGAAAGGAAAACAAATTACCGTATCCTCGCTAGCCACATAATCTGCGTACCCGTTCAACACTAGAGAAGAAGCAAGGGCCTCCGCCTCGAAGGGTCCTCTAGTATCAATACACGACACACCCATTGCTTGCAGTATCTCCTTGCATTCTGCGTACGTCTGAACAGTGGGAGGCTTCAGACGTATTCGATACGATTCCGAAATGACATTGCTCCTATGCGAGAGTTCCCGAAGCTCTCGCAGGATTTCGTCCACTTCATTCGAGCTTAACGTCGATACGAGAGATTCCCATAACCCTCGCTCCTGTAATGACAGTTGAAGTTGTCGCTTTGACATCTCAAAAGCCTCCTGCGCCTCCTGAGCAGAATCTACGCTTGCCTCTGCAGCGGCCGACACTACTGTCGAGCCAGTAGTGGAGGTGATCCTCGCATCGTGAATAGGAATAGAGATCACCCTTGAGATGCTGGTCTGGTATTCACGATAAAGATCGCCCAATCTTGACATAAGGTTATCGGTTTCTAGATTCGGTGATTCAGAAAACGATGCCGAGGGATCTGAAATTCCGACCGAGCCAACATCTGCTTGAGCGATGATATGATTGAGCTCGGAATCTCCGAGGCAAGTGGCAGAGCGTGGAGGCGGTTGTTCATCTTGGAAAGGGGGAGGCTCCGGAATAAGGTCAGCCAAGATGACGGAAGACTCGAGGCGGAGTGCTTCTTCAGCTTCTGAAAGGGGGATACTAGTCCAAAGTCGAGACTCTGCCTGGGACCTTGAAGGTTGAATGCCCTTTGCCTTCACTGTCGGCTTGAACGCAAGCTGTGCTAGGGCGTCGGATACTTGAGTTTTGGCCGCGGAGGATAGTCGAGATAAATTTGAGACGACTTTGGAAATTTGGTTAAGACGGGCTAGGCGTTCGTTCTCAATTGATGCACGAGCGGCTGTGAGCCGTTGAACATTCTTTCTCCGTGAAGCCTATATAGACACGCATAAATTTGCAAATTTCGAGTCAGGAATTTACGAACCTCTTGAGCTTTCGCCAAATTCCGTTCCTTTCCATCAAAAACACAGATAGCTTCGACGCCGGAATCGTGTAGCTCTTTTATGAGTCTGTACCAACCAAGTACATGACGATACGGATGGGGTATTTGGGCAAAATGAAATCTTTGAGTGAGAAGAGTTCCGTCTCTGGAAATTTTTCAGCCGAGTTCTAGATGATGGTATTGATCACTTACAGGACGACCCTCTTACCAGAAAAGCCCTGTAAACGGTTTGGTAGACGCTTAATAACTTCTGGACTATCTGTATGATTAAAGACCAGATATACAGTCTGACCAGATAGGAACTTGCCAAGTTTTCTGTATGAAAGGCGTCAAGCCCAAAACGCCCATGTACTTGCAGTAGATGAGCTACATTTTAGATCACGTGAAATCGTCCAGCGGTTGGCCACTTATGCGTCATCACATTTTGTTTCCGGATCAAAATTTGATCTCGGCATCTTATGACTATATTCTCACGATCCCGCAGACTTGCGCATTGATGCAAGGCATGCATATGATATCAGATATGTACTTCACTTCCAGTTGATTGTGAGTTACCACAAAAAGCAAATAATCGTTCTTTCAAGTTCATCATCAATATATGCTCCAAATACACAGGCGAAAGCCAGGCAACTTGACACTGAGTTTAACATGTCAGTGAACAACATTTTCACCGCTAAGAAGGTGAAAAGCGCAGGGATATTGCAATTAGACCTATTTACATGAAATACAGACAATGTCAGATGGATCTACAATTAACAATGCCAAATGCCGAGGGAGTGGGACCACCACAAGACCCCTCCTCTGAAGAGTCGGGAACCACCGTAGCGCCGTTTTGTACGGCAAGGCCCACTACCTCATCGTTACTCACAAGGTTCGTAGCACTCAGGTCGTTTCAGAAGATATTGACCCATGGCATTCACTATATCCCGTACAACACACTGTGTAATACTATCCTCCTCATATACTTCCACCAAAACAGAGTATATCAATGATTTGACTCAAAACTAATCCTTCTGACCATCTTCGTGCCCATAAAGTGATCCTTTCCAAAGTTATTCTTGGATGTCCTACAAGGTATTTTCATGCTAGAAAGGGAAGACTCGTAGTCGGCAAAGCCGGCAACATGTAGCGGCAAGCAAGATGCGGGCCATGTGAGTGGACCCCTTCATTTACGTTTCAAGTTTACAAATTGATATTCACCAATATCTACATACTAAGACTACAAGTAGCCCCGTACTAACGTCCTATCATCGTCAAATAGGAACATGATTGAATTTGAGTGAAATCGCCACATGCTAGATGAGGAACAGGCTCCCATCCAAGCGGAACCGCTCTTACTGAACTTGGACAGCAAATTCAGGGCTCCTCTTGTACTAAAAATGCCAAAATCCCACCAATTTGCATTCAATTTGTACAATGCTAGTGTATCCTACAGATTCCCACTCGATTACAAAACCCACATCCAACTCCTGCCCGGCCTGTCCATTCAAATACTTTGAAGTTTTGTGGTCGCGGGACCATGATGTCGAATACTCGACCACGACTCATTTGAAAGAGGGACGTCAATTTCCGCACTAGCAAGACGAATGTCATGGATGTCCGGCAACGAGAACTGCAAAGACTATAGTAACTATGACCAGGAGGATCAGTGCAATTGCAGCGATAAGCACCCGAGCGACGGGGAAATGTCCCTGTGTCAAAGCATGCTGGACGGTGAAATACCGTAAAATTCCTGATGTATGACAGCATAAATAGCCACGTCCAATGTAAGATTTGAACTTTACAGACCAATAAGCATGACGGCTATACCAAGGCAGATGCTGGCACTCCCTAAAGGCCGAGCAAAAGAGCGAAGTTTGTCATCGAGTGCTTGAACGGAAGGGTTGGAATTGTTGGAATTGGATGACACGGTGAATAGCTGTACCAGAGCTTTGGCACAGTAAGGTTCATGTCAAAGAAAAAAAAAAGGATAAAATGTAAAATGAGAACATACCGACCCCAGTACTCGCTATAGCCAGGCTAGTTCGAGTATAAGCCATGAAGGTGCGCTCGCACGCGAGATGGTCCCTCGCGACACTCCCAGAATTCTCTAAAACTAGCATTGGGCTCAAATGAGCAAATTTCCTCGGATGTGAACCTGAATTCTTCCCGTCATTACGATTTAGGCTTGCAGGGTTACCATCTGGTGATGCCGTGCTGTCTTCGGACTCGTTTGGACTGTGTTCGGGGAGTGAATCTACTGGAGAAGAAGTACGATTTGGAAGCTTCTCTGGTGACGTCCTTGGACGCTGTTCAGTTACAGGAAGCTTGAAAGAAATTGAGCGTTTTAATGGGGAGGTAGAATCTGATTCAACATTTGTATCGGCTACGAGAGGAGTATGTGAGGCTTCAGACTGAGACGATGAGGATCTCATGGTAGTAGCCGTGTGAAATTTGCGAATGTATGATTTCACTGAAATAAATGAAGCTGTTTCTGTATGTCCGAGTGTATAAACGGCGTTCTTACAGCATCCGGCTCTATTCCGGTAGATTTTGGAGCTAATCCATTTCATCTGACTAGTCCGCACATTACCTTTTTTTTCTTTTTTTGTGGCTCCAGCCACGCCTATATAATCTCCTACTTTTCAAGGTATGGCGTCGTGTCTCTCATCATGTCACTTTCCCCAATAATCTCCCTCCCACTAGCAATAGCTATCGTCTATCTATTATCCTCTCTATTCCATCGTCGTAAATCTATCAAATTCCTTCATGGTCCACCTTCCTCGCGGTGGCTTCTAGGCATGGTCTTATCGCCAATTCACACTTCGCGTCTAATGTCATTCACAGGTCACGAATATGAGCTTGCTCAACATCCACATCGAGCCATTTCATGGTCCCGCCACTATGGCTCAGTCTTCCGCACTGTCGGTTCTTGCGGGGTACGTGCCTAAACCCGCACTCGTCCATCGACCGTCGCGTAGTGGGAATCCTGCTTAACACGCTGACCATCTTTTTCTGATACTAGCAACAAGTCTTGATGGTATCAGATGAAGAAGCCTTGTACCACATTCTCAACACCGGACGATATCGTTACCCAAAGACCCAAGAGGAACAGAAGCTGATCGAACAGCGCTGTGGAAGAGGTCTCAGTTGGGTTCAAGGTGATTGATCATCTATCCAACTCCATGCAGCTTGCCACGAGAAATCTCATACTGTCCTGATAGGAGAACTAGCAATGCACCAACGCCACAAAAAGGCTCTTAGTCACGTCTTCTCCGAATCTCAATTAGAGAACTTTCTACCAATGTTCCAGATGTACGCCAATAAGGTGAGCTTTCCCCTTCATTTCGCGTTCCAAATCGCGGCCGAACTTCCCATGTGAAACGCGCATCGTAATACGCATCATGGGGGCAGGTTGCCGGCGACTTGGAACAATGCATCATTAATCTTCAACTGACCGATGCCTATCGGTAGCTTGCTCTTCGATGGCAGGAAGGAGTAGCTAATTCTCAGGCCATTGATGTCTCTGCATGGTCATCAAAGGTCGTGTTGGATATCCTCGGCGAAAGTAAATTTCCCTTCACGACTTGACGTACAGTCCATGAAATTAACCCTTTTTTTCCCATCTCAAGGTTCTTTCGACTTTGATTTCAAATCACTCGATGACAAGTCTTCGATGCTTCGCAACTCTTTGCAGAAAATCTCGTAGGTTCCACGTCTTCACAATCACCGAGGCTCTGCAGAACTCACCTACTTGAATTCACAGCGCCGATCCCTCCCGTCCATCGAAAGCTACTATTATGGTCAGGGGTATGAAACGGATTTTACCCCGCCCGATGGTCAGACTCTTCAAAAATGTTTACATTCCCGAGGAGGAAGTCTGGAGTAGAGTCTATGAAGATACAGCTAAAAGCACCGCAAGGGACGTTTTACGCAACAATGGCCTGACCCTAGGTATCACCTCTGAAAAATCACTACGAGACTCTCAGAGGCAGAGTTATCTCAAGCAGACTGAGGGAAAAAAGGATATGTTGAATATGCTCCGTAAGTGCGATTCGGAACCAGACCTTGGACCCTTCTGATGACATGATTAGTGCGACTGAAGGCAGCGCAGAATCCCAATAGAGAGCTCCTGGTAGATGACGATGAAGTGCTGTCGCAGATATCGTAAGGCTATGTTCCAAAAAAAGCCAAGCAGACTAATTTAATTTCTCTGACAGCACAATGCTCCTTGCTGGATATCAAGCTACCGCTTCGACATTGACATGGATCTTGCATGAACTCTCTCGCCACCCTAAAGATCAACAAACCTTATGGACAGAGATCGACGCCATCCGGACAAAGAGAGGCCACGCCACGATGTTTACATTGAACGACTATGAATCTATGCCGTACTTGAATGCATGCATCAAAGTAAGTAGCGAGCCGATATACGGCTCGTGAAAATTGACTAACGTGTTTGCATTGTGTTCAGGAAGCACTACGACTCCATCCTGCAGCTGACTTTATCACCCGAGAGGCCGATTTGGATGACGTCGTTCCACTGGCTCACCCAGTGGCATCGACTTCCGGAGAAATGCTGAAAAAGATACCCGTTATGAAGGGGCAACGGATCCAGATCGCCATTGGAGCTTACAACAGGTTCGTACATTCTCTGTGGAAAATGATGCAGGATGCTTACATGCACCGGTCGGTAGGTCACCGAGCATATGGGGACACGATTCTGATACGTGGAATCCCTCTCGTCATATGGTGGAGTCCAAGGAGTGTTGTTCTGCGCTCGGAGTGTTTGGAAACTTGTAAGTATCCTGTTATCTATGCATCAGCCAAGTTTAACCTCGCCGCTTTCAGGATGTCGTTTGGTAAGATTTGCATCTGAATTCTTCCGATCCGTTTTTCTGAATAGAAGATATCTTCAGGTTCCGGTGTCCGTGCATGCATCGGGTATGTACTCTCCATATTTCTCTGACTATGATTCGCTGAACAAACGTTGCTTCAGGTGGCGCTTTGCGTAAGGATGCGTTCACTCACTGCTACATGTCAATCTGAACTGACGCGGCTTTCTTGCACATTCAGGGTTATTGAACTGCAGGCGATACTTGTTTGCCTACTTTCGCAATTTGATTTCCAAATCCCTTCGGAAGCCAAAGATGCATCATGCAACTCATCGAATGCATTCGAAAACAAGGTTTCATCTGAGAAGAGACTCATTGTCAAGAGGCGTGTACTCTAGACGGTCAATATGTGGAATCTCCACAGTACGTCCACCTTCAAGTGTTACCGCCCGTTAATCCACAGCATTGTCCACTTCATACCGGTCTGACGAATCTTATGGACTTTTACGACTCGATATCCAATATTCAATATCCAATATCCAATACATGTACAGTAATCATCGTTCAACATCTGTGTAGCTTGTAGTGTTTACCTTAAAAAATTGTATTTGAAAGCTTTATTTGGGCTCTAGTTGGGTTAGGCAGTTGCCGCGCGTGCCGGCTACAAGTGTGAGAAGGCGAACTTCAGCGCTTCAGCTTCAACCTGAACACCTTTTCTCGCGATCTGAAATCCTCTTGCCTGATGCAGAGCTATCCTTTTGCCTCTGGTATGGCTGCCTTGAATCTGCCAATTCCCAACGTGAGCATTAACCAGATCTGAAATTACGCGTCTCAAAGTTCTTTCCAGCACTCGAACGCGTCTCGATCACCATATGTGTCTGCTTCAACTTCAACCAATTTGTATGCCCCTAGGTCGGATCTTACTGTATCCTGACATGTCAGAAGATGACTTTAGCTTTTCATTTACTTGTACCAGACCTCCTGGTTCTGAGGGCACGATGGAAACTCTCATCCGCTCTCTGAGCTCTTCAATTGTCCCTGGCTCGCGCTGGGTAATTCAAACCAGATACGATGGTCAATTCAACGTGAACGGTCAATTTTTGACCAGCAATCCTGCAATGCAAATTCCCGGTAGTTCCTATCCTATGTATGCGCTCTTTTGCTACACGAGCAAAGATGGAGTACCTCTACTTCGATTAGCCCACTCAATAGCGGGCGAGCTCACGCCGGACAAACTCATCACGTACGTTCCAGATCATTCAGCGATATGTTATCAGAAGTTCCTGATGAAGCTGCCAGCTTTCTACAAAGATGCATCACGCACCCCTCTGCTCCTCACACATCTTGCATACCCAACGAAATAATTCTCCCATCTGAACTTCAGGGTTTTCATCGCGATTTAAGCTACTTTTTCCACAATTTTCCTTCTACTTTTACTTGGAAATTTCATGGTCCGGAAGAAACTCGTTCCAGCGAAGAGTTGGCTAAACTCAAAACGTTATTTAACGGGGAGATGGAACGCGCTCGAGCGTTGAAGAGCGATGGGAATGCGGCGTACCAAGAAAATGACTATATGAAAGCCGCAGACGCGTTCTACGCGGCTGGAAACTGTGTGAAAGACCTTTTAGAGGAAAATTTGGAAGAAAAGGATGTGGCGGTAGCTAGGAGACTCTTGGCCGAATGTTACGCGAATCGAGCTGCTCTCTGGCTTTTACCCGGTAGCTTTAAGAATCTGAGACGATGCGTGGAAGACGCGGAGAAGGCTGAGAAGAGTGATCCATCATACAGCAAGTCGTGAGTTTCCCCTTCCCCTTGTTCGTGCTCCTTTTTTTTCGCCGACTGATGGGACCTGGGCCTGGATAGCTACATTCGCCTGGCTCGAGCTTATCAAGGATTGGGACAATTTGACAAAGCATTGGATACCCTCGCCCGAGCACTATCCCGAGATGACTTGATGGATGACGAAGCTTTGGCTCAATGCCTTATTATCATGCAAAACGACGCGAGGGACTTGTCGAATGATCCCGAGGAATTTAAGAATTGGAAGGAAAAGGTTTTGAGTCGAGACCCGCCGAGCGCGATGCGGATGAAGAGAATACCGGCTACGGGTGCATGGTATAAATTGGTCGAACAACATGCTGCGACCCTGGCTCATGGTTGAGAGACATAAATACATAGGCGCTTACCACTTTCTGCTCCTTACCTTGGCAAGCCCAACAATCTGTTACAGTACTGTAGTCTTGCCCATATTATGTATATACAGTCCTCATTCTCGCCGCTTTAATCTATAGTACCTACTAGTACTAGCAGTTCCGAGTCAAGGGAAGAGCCCTTGACAGAGGATAAGATAAGAGACGGCGGTGGGAATTATCTAGGCGCCCGATTAGGCGCCCTCACCGATCTCTTTCCCAATCTCCCACCGCCGCACTGAGCAGCGAGCACCTTGCGTATACCGCGTCTCTAAT
Organism: Collybiopsis luxurians FD-317 M1; assembly: GCA_000827265.1. Lineage (NCBI taxonomy): Eukaryota > Fungi > Basidiomycota > Agaricomycetes > Agaricales > Omphalotaceae > Collybiopsis > Collybiopsis luxurians. The sequence continues at coordinate 769,753 of KN834752.1, read as the reverse complement.
CGTCTCCCACCCACTCACACCTATTCTCAGCGTTCGGTTCATCACCGTCCGTTCCAGGCTTGGTAAAATCGAATCGCGCGGAGCCAAGCTCCAGCCAAAACCCTCGGAAGCTAAGATTAGACTTAATCCTTTCCTCAGATATCACATCTTCTCCCTTAGCCGTATCCGCCTATCTTATCTAACACTACGTACGCGCCTGATCATATTACATGCGCCAACCACGTGATCTCCAGGCGCGTCCTCCATGGCACGGTCAAGCTTGAAGAGGAAAGTCGATATACGAAAATTAGACCAGCTAAAAGATTAGCCGGTTATCTTTGTACGAATGGCGCAGAAACAGAATATCGCCGAATCGATACAGAGAAAGAAGACGTCTTTCCTCGACAGAAGTATGAATATACCTCGAGTCTCAGAGCGATATTGAATCAGGAGACGTAGTAAGTTCAGTTCTGAGTAGTCGTCAAACGTGGAAAGAATTCTTATCTGTCAAAATTGTACATCCGACTCAGAAGGTATGGGTAGTCTTACTCCCTCCGTTTACGTTGGATAGCTTCAAAAATATCCCTCATTCTCACCCCCTCGCATTCCGATGCTTCACTCCTTCCAGCGCTTCGCTTCCTGAGCGCAAATGAAGCGTCGTCGACGTCCTATAAAAGCAAGCCAACGTTGGTGGAGCATTAGGTCGACTATCGGAAATGCTTACACAGTTATTCTGAGAACGGAAGGCTCTCATATCACAGATGGTGGTATTTCTGCAGCCATCGGCATCATCACACGGGACAACGTCTCCCCCTCGACTAATGAAAGTGTTGAATAGCTGGAAGGCAGTTTCATTAGCCATGAAAACTTCCGTAAGGTTGTGCCAAAATGCAGGAGTGAGCTCTGAGGTCGAGGGAAGTCCGACAAGGGGACCGTATACTTCTCGGGCATCATAGTAAACACCCCAGGTAGCTGTGGAGTATTCAGTCGGATACGAAGAAGCAGACGGGGGAAGACAAGGACACACGTTCTTCCTGAAAGGTAGGATCGGTGATATTCGCTACAAGAGCAGCATTCTGGTGAAACTAGGTTCAGAGTCCTGGATCCATCCAAATACTAACCAAATATGACCCGAACATTCATAATTCCAAAGGTATCAGGGTCCACATCATATACCTTGAACGCGGGATTACCACCTGCAGATATGTCAAAATCATAACACGCCTGGGTCATATAACTTACTGGTTGGAGTGAGGGCAGGACACTAGAAGAATATATGATAAACATGATTTAAAATGGCATAATGAAAAGCACACACGATGAGACAAACGCCAACCGCATTTGCGGCCGTTTGTTGGCTGTAGTCTGAGTATGCAATCTCAAATTGGTCCTGCGAAGGTGCGCCGATGTTCAGGAATTCGAAACTGACTCTTGAGTCAACTTACCTTATGACTATGCCCGAAGAAGTGCCCAACTATAGTGTCTTTGTAGCGTTGTAGAATCTGGTCGTAGTAGTTCGACTACATGCCCCGGTGATCAGTCCTTCTTGATTTCATGGAGTAGAGATATTCATTCACCGGATCCACGGATGTATCGTCCTTTCCTAATGGAATGTGTCCGATAACCCAGACCTTCTTTCCAGCCGTCTCTGCAGCCTGAAGCTGTTCAACCATGAAAGAAAGTATCCCATTCGGGTCAGGTCTACCATCATATATGAGTCGTGGGGAAGAAGCTTGCAGAGATGGCGTACTGGAAGGTGTCACTATCATACAACCAAAGACTGTCAAAATATCTTAGGCCAATGTTCGAGGGAACTCGTAAGCGGCACCTACTTTTGTTTATACCAGTATTGAGTATTCACGGAGAGGATACTATCGGAAGACGGCGTTAGTTTTTTCACTTCAGATTCAAAATGTCGCATACATCAAATTCATATCAGGCACAGAGGCTGCATAGCTGCCCGAAATATGGTCAACTTGTTGGCTGGCAGCGCTTCCAATCCATTGCTTTCAAACGCAACAATTAGCCAGAGAAGCACACTTTCAATCGAGCGGATAGAAATTTAAGTACCTCCCAGCCAGCACTCTGCGTATCTTTAAAACGCAAAAATTAAAATGATGTCATAAGTTCAAATCATAGAGCAATCTTGCCAAAGACCCATTGAACGTCTAACGTAGTATCAGTTGTATTTCGAGGGAACGAGTTGACTGGCGTCGAGTCACTTGAAAAGCAAAGTCGATCGTCATTTTATTTCTCAGGGATGGATCACTTACTGGTTCCCTATGCGAGAAGATTAGTTGTGTTGGAAATTTACACAATTAATAGAATAGGATTCATACCAATTGAAGGAAATATCGGGGCCGTTACCTTCGATAGCAGCTGGGCGTTGAAATCCTCAAGATCTGCGGTTACTTCGCTGTGAAAATCTGTCAAGCGATCGTAAAGAAACAGGAAGAGCAACTTGCTCTTGAGTGGTCAACCAGGTAGCGCCTGCGGTATGGAAAGTAAATATGAAGCTATCATAGGAACACGAGGGAACAACATCACCCTCTACGACATCGCCAGTAAATATCACAAATTTAGCATTAAAGCTGTTCACAGCTTCAAGCATCGAGTCTGCCAAATCTGGAGGTGAATCACATTTTGAATTCCCAAAAGGCTGAGCAGGATCAGTTATAGGGTCGCCTGCCTCATCTGCAAAATTTCTGCAACAAATGTTCTATACAGCAAGGTAAGTTCTACAGACAGCCGGTAGTAAGTTCAGCGGTGTGCATACTTTTGTACAGTTCGCTTCAGCGCCGACCTACATGTCGTCAATTCCGGCTGCAGGTTGAACAAAGGTTTTACCAACCGTATACTCCCTGTCGATATGTACATCTGATATATGTACGACCTGAAATGGAGTTCCTCGCGCAGTAGGTGTAGTGGGCGGGGAAATAGGTACAGCCGGGGATGGAAGAGGGACTGTAAATGCATTCGGTGTCTTTGATGCGCAAACCGCAAAAAGAGCGTCGCAGAGACGGCTGGCCGCTTGGCCAGTAACACTGATACTTCGAAGATCATGAGCGATGATTGGACCTAACCTCGTCATCAGACCACTGCAGACATCGGGATCTTCCGCCTGAGAAAACGTAGTTAGAATTTTAACTTGCGTAGATGTGTCGCCTAATGGCTTACTTGGGCAGCGTCACAAACAGCGATCAGGGCGTCTGAAAACGGATCGTTCCCGAGATGAGCAAGAGCTTGAAGAGGCACTAATGCTGCAAGGCATGTCGCGCAGTCGACGATGCTTTCGAGGGCTTCCAGAATCTCAGAGCTATTTTGTGCAATCACAGCAGTTGAGAAGAGCGACAGTACTACCGTCAAGCTCCAGAGTAAGCTAAGCAGCTTGGAATGCATGATCTTTCTGGAGATAGATATAGATTGGTTGTGAATTTGTGCGAGGGTTCATCGATTTATATTGTCTGAAACTAGTGACGAAATCTCAGGCTCTGCAAATGTTAAATCGCTTGTCCCTGAACTATACTGAGAACGTGGGCGAAAAAAACCAAAATAACCACAAGAATCATGCATTGGATCGCCGACCATATGATACGGACGAGAATAATCAACGGCATAGAAACATTGAACGAAAGATATACAAGCACAGGCAAACGTTTGAAAGGGGTTGGAGTAACACTCTGGAAGACTGGGAAGTTGTCCACCATGTTTGTAGCAGGTAGGACGGGAGAATGCGTCAAGAACTCAAGGAAATACACCCGAACGCGTGCGTGAGATGCCTCCTCCCTTTCAGTTTTCGGGAGAATAGATTATCCTCGTCCTGCCCATTTCCTACGAGGGAGGAAAGTCAGTACTTATTTTAATCCTTGGATATCTCTGGAACGATAATGGGGTTACAAATTCACCTTGAAAATCTGGCGTTATGCAGCCGCAATCACTGCTGGAACAACGGCGTTCACAGCATTATCGACTACAAGCTGGTCATTCTTCTTTTTGAGCTGTCGCATGTACACTAGCGTAACGATCACTTCATCCAGTATGTGCATCGCCTGGGGGTACACAGAGATATTGCCATTTTTTTCGAGCCGGGCAACCGGGGTACGTGTTCCATCTTGGGTGAGCAACTGTGAAGGATGGACTGAATATGCAAGCACCACTAAAGATAGAGCGAAGATGTTGAACAAACCTCCCATACTCCCTTACGTACTTTCCATTTATATGTCTGTCCATCCGAAGCCTGAAATTCCTTTGAATTGCTTTTGTTATTCGTGAGTAAAATCGACAAAGGGACTAAGGCAAATTGACCTACCTAATAATACTTGTCTCCTTTGCGCGATGTGGAAGGAAACTTTGACCTCGTATTTCCACGACATTACTGTGAAAATCATGAAGCTCTATGAAGCCAATGGGTTCCCGGTCAGGTCCTTTGATCGTAGTCCTCTCAGTGTGGAACCAACGCGCAGGAGTCTCTATCGTCCAGCCAATGAGATTATCGCTGCGTCGAAGGATAGCGGTGTCTGTTAGGTTACTGTCTTTAAAGTAGAAGTCGGCCATTCAAGATACAGCTACTTACCTGAGTGCAACGCGATTTATCTATCTGACTTACAATTGTTTTGACCGCCCCGAATAGCTGCTGTGTTGTGATGTGAAATATGTCGAATATTTGAGTTCAAGCGATCTCAGTTTGAAGGCAATTAGCCTGTGAGGCTATACGGTACTTCGAGGATTAGTGGAGCTTTGGTGATGTTCTTGTTATTCCCTGTCAATTTACCTCTTTTCTCGTATGAACGGAGCCTTCTAGCCTCCGCGATGATTATCGGGTTTCAATGCAAATCTTCAGATTCCTGTTGGCAGACCAATAAGCCGATTGCGAGGATTTTTTTTCCTTATCCGGCACCTCTTGGCTTTGGATTTTACCATGCCCATAGATCTCTCTTTCATCGAAGCTCCCATGGTTAATCAGTCAGACTTACCATTTCGTATGCTAACTTCAAAATACGGCGCCACAACCGTATACACTCAGATGCTTCTTCCCGAAAAGTTGATTCACGACCAGGATTACCTCGAATTTCATCGGAGAGACTTGCAGGCTCATACTGATTCGACCGTGTCTACAGTAATTCAGCTGTGCGGGAACGATGCTCAAATGATAGTCGAGGGGGGAAGGAAGATTCAGGATCTCTGTGATGCAATCGGTGCGTCGCCCGAAAATGAGAGTTCGCCGGAATCGAGTTAAGGAAACTATACGGTAGATTTAAACTTGGGCTGTCCTCAAGAAATTGCCAAAGAAGCTCACTTTGGAGCCTATTTGCTCGGGCAAAAGGATTGGCCAGTAGTGCAAAACATTGGTGATTGCATGCCATCCGATTGTTCATTATTTACACTGTTTACCGGAGAACGCAGTCTCTTCCATGTCCCAATCCTTCACGGTTCCTGTGTCCACAAAGATGAGGCTTTGTCAACCACCTTCTAAAACTGTCGAGCTCGCAGAACGTTTGCAGGCTTCCGGTTCATCGTGGATTACACTCCATGCGCGCACAGTTTCATCGCGGCGTCGTAGACAAGGAGCCGCCGACCTTGATGAAGTCAAGAGACTCAAGGACAGCGAGATATTGAACGTACCCGTCATTAGTAACGGCAACGTCCGCGGCTTCGATGATCTTTCAAAAAACTTAGAGTACACTGGTGCCGACGGTCTCATGGTTGGAGAGACGCTACTTGGTAATCCTTGGTCCGTACCAGACTCTTGCGTGGCTCGCTAGTAATTGAACAGGTCTTGAACCTCAAGCATTTTCTCGACGGGCAATGTCCCTGACCCTGTCGCTATTTCTCTCGAATATCTGGACATTTGTCGTCTATACCCTGGTGTCGCGACTCTCAAAACTATTCAAACACATATACGACATTTCATTGACTTTCAATGGTAAGTTCATTTCGAGGTACATTTTTCGGACTTACTCCAGCATTTAATCAAGTTCTCGCCGGCCATGGTTTAACAAATTCCGTTCATTGTTGAACGAATGTTCGGACATGGACGATATTGAGAACCTACTACGTATCAAAGTTCAGCGCTGGCGTGGCAAGTCCATGAACCTCTTGGGTAAAAATGGGAGCGAGGAGCGTGACGAAAGTGTAGATGAGGTTCATGATGACTTTGACCTATCGCGTCTGATGAATGAAGTGTTCCCTTGAGTGTAGAATGAAATTCTAGCTCTTTACATCCCGCAATCCGAAGTCCAAGTGGTCTCAAGCCAATGGTTAAGATGACCATGCACTATATGCGGTTGAACGGAGGTCACTATGCGGCTTACGTGAAAATTTTAACAAGAAAAAGACTATCACGCCAACTCAGATATAATCTCAGAGTACCCGGTGTATGATGTTGTTGCGTTGCGCGTATCCGCCTTCTGTATTCGATCTACAATTCAAAATTGTCCCAGTGTTACCACTGACTTCCGCAGTCGCGGTCGCTACCTGTCCGAACTACTTTCATAGTCACTATCATTGCCGTTGGTGCTGGAGTCAGTGTCACCACTGGCATCACCAGTATCATCCACAAACTCCCAAGTGACTTTCAAGGACGAATAATCAGGCGGTCGCCAGCGCGAAGCAAGATAAGGTAAAAACGTACTAGGTACCATTCCCTCTGCTTCTGTCGCGATCGACGTGAAAGCTCCATAAGATAGGTCAATGGAATTGTCATTATTGCAGGTGGGGCAAGCATCGGCAATCATCACAGTCACAGTCTGTCCGGGAGGTAGCTCATTGAGAACAGGTACAAAAGTTGTAAACTCATGCGAACCTTCTGGTTATTAGTGTTCGTGATCTTGACGTATTTACCACAAAGTTCAGACTCTGTACCGGTATCCCCATATCTAGCTACATCAATGGCGGATATCATGTCGGAATCGCTATGTACCTATATGGCCGTCAGTAGATATATCAACTACCTGTAAGATAGACTAACCGTCCCGCAAGCACCTTCAGAAACACTAAGGTTAATGATTCAAACTTCCGGGGGGGGGAAAGTCTTACCAGCGACGCCATTCTGCCAGAAGTATGTCGCACTTGAAGGTATCAATAACGTTATCCTTCTTCGCCTTCAGGAATACTCACAATCCACCGCTGAAGGTTTCGCGGCGCTCAACGGAATTTCGGAGATGCCCGGGGATGGGGGCAGCGCTCGTATGGAGGAAAACTGCGAGAAAGGCAATGAACGATGAAACAAACAGCATCTTGACCAGAGGAGGCTGAGTACTGGATGAAACGAGAGGAAACCGTGAATGAGTCTTCGACCGGCGAAGGGTGGGAGATCGTTAGTCTTTGGCCAGGGGTCTTTTATACCTCGCTAGATGCATTCCTGCAAACCCTGAACCGCCTTGACGGGCAGGGAAGATGTCTATTCAGTTTGCACCGCATAGTATACTCTTGTTGTTTCAGTCAAGTTTCAGTTATCTTGGAAATTGGAATCTAGGTATATGCATCTACACGTGAATGCCAAGAAATTGTGAGTTGTTTGGTCTTGTGTACGCGTTAAGCGCTTTCTTTCTGGACTTGATGTCAGGATCCAGCAGCTCTCGTCCTGCAGTGTCCAGACCTTTTCCGGCCTCAGGAGGGCAGCCACTTCTTAATGCAACGCAATATCCGCATAATGTACCTTCACCGCAACATCCAGTTCCTCAGTCACAAGCAGGAGGCGCCAGTCTGCACCACTTTTCCCTCCCTTCCAGCGATGTGTTGACGCTTAGAATCATGGACGCTATTGCTCCAGTTCTTAATGCGCATCAGAACGGCACCTTAGCGCGATTAGCATCTCTCGAAAGGAGTATCCACACTGCTCTTAAGCCCATCGAAAATAACATCAACACGTTGGATCAAAAGGTCATGCAAAATCAGGAGTCGATTCATAAAAAAATCACGGCAACCAATCTCGCTCTACAGCAGACTTTGATGGTTCAGACCCAAACCATCAAGAATGTTCTTAGCCGTGTTCGCTCGGTTGAAAACGCGATTGGGAAACCTAACGAAGGAGATGAGACGAATTCAATAAGCAATAAGCTCGACACGGTGAATCATACAATGGGGGAGCTTCTCGAGCGAATTATGGACCCATTTGCCGCCGATGGTGAGTTTTCTTCCTTCATCGTCAAGTCTGGGTGATTTTATCTTTGTTCTTCTCTGAGAACCTATACCCAAGCATGATATGGCGACGAGCCCTGTAAGGCAAATGCATACACCAGTCTTAGCATCACCGAATTTGAACAGTGCAGAGTCAGTCCCAGGTGAGATCTTTCTCAAGCTCCAAGGCTATTTTCCAATGTATAGATGCATAGTGCGGCATGAAATGGGCGTCAGTCCTATCAAATCCACCAGTTCAAGTGAGGTCCTTTCCATCTTATTATTTCTACGTTTGATTTGTGACAGTGGCTCTTCAGCTCGGGTTGCTGGCACAAATTATGAAGCGACGGTCAATTTAGCCCTGGGGCCGACCATCCCTGAATGGCTCAGAAGTCGCCCGTTGCCAGACGATGATCGTAATTCTCCTTCTGATTTTGAATCTCCCTACCGGCTCACCAACGCGGATTGGAGCAAGAATTGTACTTATACTATTTCATTGTCTTTCCAGGGTTAAGCCGTTGACTTATCACCCAGCTCTCAATGACAATCTCCTCAATGCCTCCACTGGATTTCCGGCCGACGACGACATCCCCTCTCCCGGCAACTCACATGTACCATCCTCTCGTAGTCCTTCGCTTATCCCTACATGTGCTGCACGCTCCCCTACCCCGGCAAAGGATAATCAACTTTCCAGTCCTGCCATGCCAGATAAAAACTCGACAACCAGCATTCCATCTAACTCCTCTCATCCAGTGGAGACTGAAAAATCTCCTTCTAGTACCCAGAATCATGGCATCAATTTGGAGGCAGTGGCGAGAGCAGTTCCCCATCCTGAATCTCCTTCACACTCTGCGATGGAAGAAGATTCCGTTCTTCATATGATAACACGACCCTCTGAGCCTGAATCCTCGGATCATGAATCACCAACTTCTACAAGAAATGCTGGAAAACAATTAAACAATGAAGGGAGGCCAGTTTGGTCGTCGGGTCCTTCCAACACGTTAGCAGCCTCCAAGTTGTCCGTTTCCACTTCAGCTTCTGCATCGTTTTCCGCTGATCCTGATGAGGAACTCTCCGATTTAACTAGTCTCAGTGATCAGAACTCAGATGCTGAAGGAGGGGACTATGCTGGAGGCGAAGAGAGGAGTGCTCGGCCGAGAAAGCGCCCCAGGGTTGCTGAAACAACGCAGGATACTGCTATGCGTCTACTGAGACAAACCCCCAGAAAACGAAGCCGAAACACCAGATCGGTTGGGTCTTCTGGCCATGGAAATGGTGTCAAGGTGAAAAAGGAATTCGACCAGTCTACTTCTGGGTCTGCAAAAAAGAGGAAGGGAAAAAAGAGAAACGCTACCTCTAGAATTTCGTGGCCGGAACAAGTATTTAATGAAGACGGAAATTCTGGCACGGTCAGTCATAGTCCCAGCGACGAATCTTCTTTTAACTCACGGATGGTCATCTAGCACATTCAGTGTGACTTGTATGACAAATTTCAGTCTTTAATCGACCATTTTCCTGATTCAGCTGATCTGTATTAGTTGCGAACATTGGTATCACTGTGGCTGCGTCGGTTTCTCTTCAGACGATCCAAAGTTGGAGAAGATGAGAACATTTAAATGTCCGCCTTGCACATATAATAGGTAAGTTTTTAACTCGCACCTAAACGATCGCATATTAAGAGAATATTCCCCTCCATTCCTGTAGTCCCTGTGCGTATTCTTCCTGCTAGAATGTCTGTATGGCTCAGACTGAACGCTTGCTGCTTTCTAGTGCCCTCTCACGTTCTCGCTTCGGAGCAGAAGTGTGCTCGTCCCAACTGTTCTCTGCAAGATACAGATGATCTATACTTTGTTGAACGCATCATTGGGCGTAGGATGAAAGATAAGGGTAAACAGTTATGGCTTGTCAAATGGCTAAAGTACGGTTCATCATGTTTCGTATGCCTTTTAAACCCATTTACATATTTCTGATTGTCTAGCTATCCTATTTGGAGGGCGACCTGGGAAGGAGTCGATTCCCTTGGCGAGAACGCCAAGTTGATAGAAACTTTTACGCAAGATCTCAAGAGCGAAGGCATCAAAGATGATTTATCCAGTACGATACTCCTAAAAGAGGCCTCTAATGGGGGATGGAACGTCGACGAACCGGATGTGATACCCTTTGATTGCTTTTGAGACCAGTTACTCGCATGATGGCTCGACTTCCTACGTTCTCACAGTTTCTCCAGAATGAATTGTACAAACAAACCCCGAATGAGCTGTATCTCGTAGAATCATTCACATTACTACCACAAATTTTATAACTATCGAGAGTTTTTTGGCTCGGTTATCGATATCTTGATGAGCGCTTAAGCGGTTCAGCTTACTTCGTTCGACCATGATGTATCTAGACCTCTATAATTATTTTTAAATATACATTTCATTCTACCTCCATGGACCTACCGGGTCTGTTCTTTTTTCCGCCTATATCCTGCGAGCACCCTAGTTCTAATGATCAATGTTATTGGCAGACATTCGAATTGAACGCAATCCCCTTAAATTTTGTATCGTCGGCGGAGGTCCTGCTGGTCTAGCGGCGCTGAAAATCGTTCTCGATACTCCTCAGTTTCAGAATGGAGAATGGGTGGTTACTGTATATGAGGCACGGAGTCAGGTCGGAGGTGTCTGGTAAGTCTTCACGAACAAGTTTTCACAAACTGATTGAGGTGTAAAGGCTTCCTGCGCTGCCCATCGATGACCCGCCCGTCACGCCGCTATATGATTCTCTAACCACAAACCTGCCGCATCCTGTTATGGCCTACACAAATTTCTCCTTCCCTCCGGAGACGCCCGTTTACCCTCGAGCACACGTCGTGGAAACTTATCTACAGTCCTACGCAAAGCACTTTAACCTGTATCCGCACATCCAATTCAATACTTCTGTGGACGCTGTGGAACGTGTCTTGGAATCTGGTCAGTGGAAAGTCAAGCTTTCCACTGGTGAAATTGAAATATTCGACTTTTTGGCGGTATGCAATGGTCATTATCGGATCCCGCGTCTACCAACGAATAGTATCCCGGGACTGGCAAAATGGCTCGACTTGAAGAAAGCCATTCATTCATCTTGGTATCGCCATCCGGATCCAGATTATGGAAATAATGTCCTTGTTATCGGAGCTGGTCCGTCAGGACAAGACATCTCGTCTGAACTAGCGGGGAGCGGTGCAACAGTCATTCATTCTGTTCGGGGAGCTTTATCGGAGGATTTTGGTAAGATCAAACGCCGCGGTCTGGTCGTTGAACTCGGGCAAAATGGTCAAGTGCTATTCGAAGACGGTACAGTGGAAAAGGATGTTGCGTTTTGCATCCTGGCTACAGGATATAAAGTGGATTTTCCTTTCTTCGATTCCACTGTTATTCAACAGGCTTTCCCCCCACCGATTCCTCCGATTCCACAACAGCTGTACAACTCTTCCTATCACGTCTTTCCTTTGGCGAAACATATGTTCCCTCTTGATGGTGCAAACACGAATGTCGCTTTCTTAGGACTTTTAGTCCGGGTGGCACCGTTCCCATTGCTGGAGGCTCAGGCTCGAGCAATGGTGCACGTTTTCGCCAACCCCGGTGTACTGGACTCGACGAGGGAGGCTGTAGACATTGTGTCTCGATATACTCAACTTTCAGCCAAATTCAACTCTGAGGATCCGCTGGTAATTGCTCACGAATGGCATAGATTCGAACCCCATGAGCAGTTTGACTATCGGGACGAACTGTACGGATTCGCTAATGGTTCAGTTGGTATTCCTGGGAAGATCATTGTTCCTGCTTGGGAGAAGAGGATGTACTATGCCAAAAATATACTCAGAGAGTTTTGGGTTGATTTGGAAAAGAAGGGTTTGGCGGATGAGTGGGTAAAAGGTGTTGGACTGGGCGGTCCACATGAATGGATTGAGCTTTTGGAAAAAATGCTCAAAGAAGCCCGAAAAGAAAGCGGGAAGATCGTTGAAGGTGATGTCGTAGACGTCGATAAATCGCGATTATGAATAGAATAGAATTCGATAGCTTTACTTTTGGGATACCTCTACCGCTGAGCGCTGAGGCGTGACCCGAATCTGTAAGGGCAGCTTTGACCGCAAGCAGAGACAAACAACCGCAGCTCTTCGTCACTTCTCATGACTTGTTTGTTTTGTGACTTCTAGAGTAGTATAAACTATGGCGACAGACCCATATCATGCCGTTCAGCAAGAAATTCAAACTTCATTGCAGACTGCTGGTCAGCTACGCGCGTCCTATGTGCGCATACGGAATATGGCTCGGGATGACAGTGAGGAATTAGCTTGGGCAAGGAACGAGGTGCGTTTGGCACTTTTCAACATGTGAATGGAATGTAACTAATGTTTTATCTGGGTACTTAGCTCAAAGCGACGCTTGCCGCGCTGGAAGCAGACCTGGAAGACCTCGAGGACAGTGTCAAGTACGTCAAGCCAACCTCAGTCACGAACTTGTGCTAAGGCGTGGTTCAGGATCGTGGAAACGACAGGCCCACGAATGTTTGGCTTGGAAGAGTCGGAAGTCCAGGAGCGTCGGCGGTATGTTGCTTATGTTCGGAGGGAAGTTGAGGTGCGTTTTACTCGTTCTAGAGATGAATTATGGCTCACAGTACCTTGCCTGCAAGTCTAGAGCATGAGAGCCGAATTGAATGCAGAACGTTCTACAAATTCGAGAAATCCTTCGTCATACAATTCGCCTAGACCGCTGCATAGTGGTCAAAACACTCCTCGCCTTGAAACGGGACGAGATGTTGATGAGGATCATCAAGAAGCCTGGGCCAGGGAAGAGCAGCAGGTCTGTTTCTGCATTTAGCTTTATCGAAGGGTAATGATATGAAATGCCATCTAGTTGATGATACAGGAACAAGATCGTACAATGGAGTCTATAGCGGGTACACTGAGTACCCTTGCTCAGCAAGCCGGGCTTATGGGACAGGAAATTGGAGAACATAACGAGTAAGTGTGGTCGTACCTTGCTCAACTGTGATTCTCACAAATGATGTCTTTCAGAATGCTAGACGACCTTGAAAGAGGTGTGGATCGTACAGACGGGAGACTGAGCGATGCAATGCGCAAGCTGCGCAAGTTTGCCCGACAATCTGAAGCGCGAGGCAGTGGATGGTGTATTGTGATATTAATTGTTGTGCTAATGGTGTTGTTGTTGGTTGCGATTTTAATATGAGGATTACATCTACACTAGTTGCTGCTATATACTCTGCACGATTGTGGCGTGGGAGTCTTTGAATATGGGTGACTTAAAATGGAAGTCGGTGAATTTCAGAGGCTTGGACCTGTTTTCCTTTTACTCCCATCTTCTTGCTTAAGCCTTCTGCTCGCACCTCTATAACCTAGCTAATATTTTGTCTGACTTTGCGACCCCTTGACCACCTTCCCAATTTCTTGCATAGTACATGTCCCAAAGAAAAGATTTCCAGCCTCACTGCGATTCAAATCCCAGGATGTCTTGCACCACCGTCAAGATCGCCAACGTTCCAAGTCATGGTGAGTTCTTCATTCTGCCAATATCGCCCATGGCGAGACTGACGTTGCTTGGCAGTGAACCGCGGCGAAGTAGTCAGTTTGTTCAGCACCCTCATCGGTACATTCTGCGTTTCACTCTCGCTCAATAATATTCTCAACAAAAATCTCTTTAGGCGATGTTCGCAGTACTTCGGAATTCAGAGACGCAATTGGTACTCACATTGAGATTTCGTTTCAGTCTAAAGATGCCGCCAAGTAAGTCCCACTGTTTTTGACCGCTTTTTTCGACATCGTTGAACGATGCAACAAAGGAAAGCTCTTTGTATGTCAGGGTATACAATGGGTGGCTGCTCTCTGTGAGTTTTTCCGACAGTTTACCGTCCACATTGCATATATGCGTTCTCATTTCCTGGATAGCGTCGTCACGCCGGTTTTCAAAGAAGAGGATGTCTTGTCCAAACTTCCGGATAATCGTCGTAACCTCTACGTGCTTGGACTGCCGTTTGACCTCACCAAGTCGGTAGAGCCTTGCTATCATCCCGATAACTTCACTGATTACTACTCCAGAGGCGAGTTCGCCGCTATCTTCTCTCGCTATGGCAAGGTCGCGCATTGTGTCATTCTAGCCACTGTTGACAATGCCTCTCGGCGTCGAGGATTCGTAGTCATGGCCTCTCATGAAGATGCGAAGAGGGCGATGATGTCTCTGACGCGTACCCAGATTAAGTGTGTTTTCGACCATTGCCAATTACACATTGATTTATATATCGTCAGAGGACATACCATTGACGTCTCTTGGTCAATTGTTCAGCGTTCCGAAGGCGCGTCGTCTCTCGCTATCCTTTTACTTCATAAACCTTATACTTTCTTCGCAGGTTTCCTTGACGGTGGTGACCGAGCCATGGTATTCGATTCGCATTCCACCTCTGGCTCGGACGAGTCTCAGGGCGGTGACGTAGTTGACCATCCTGTTGATTCCACCGAAAACATCATCTCTTCCCCGTCTCAAGCCGAGTCCTTCTCGCTGACATTCACTCCGACTAGTACACTCCTGGTAACGAACCTTCCGATTATCTTATTCTCGACTACTTCGGACCTGGAACCGTTGTTGTTTCCCTTTGGAACGATCAAGAAACTCGAAACGATTGCCCTCCCTAGTCCTCAAGAAACCATCTCTGCTCTCGTGGAATACGATGTCCTTGAAAGCGCGAAAGATGCAAAGGTATCTCTTCAAGGACAATGCTATGCCCAATACCGAATCAATGCTGAATACGTTGCATTCCCTGATGCTTCTCTCGCTCAAACCACCCAATCCTCGGCCTTTTCTGACTTGGACAATTTCAATCTCAATCACGACAGCAACTCGCCTCGATCTAATTTTCTCTCCTTTTCGGCTCCGCCTTCTCGTACGCAGTCCCGCAATCATTCGAACGCGTCCCAAAGCAAACGTCCTTTGCAAGACATCAGCAATTCTTCTGATTATCCTCCTCATCCCTTCGCGTTACCCTCCGTTGCTTCGTATGCTCTCAAGCCAGGAATCTTGCCCCGCTCAAACTCTGCCAATTCTAGGTAGGCCTCTAGTCGGTCTGGTTGACTTGATTTATCTTACACTTTTTCTGTAGGTGGAATGAGGATTTTCCTCATTTCTACTCTTCTCGTAACCAGCATTTCTACCCGAGCCAGATTCGTCCAAGCGGCTACAAAGCTCACAGCCGTGTCGTGTACACTCCGGTCTACAACTAAGCATAATCGACGGAAGTTGGAATCCGTTCCGCCGATGAATTTATTTATTCTTGCGTATTGCTCCGCGCCTCGTCGCGGCAGTCGATTGTCGTCGAGCCTTGTTTTCATTCTCGTTTAAGCTACTCAACTTTGGACTGGACAACAAGTTTCTCTTTCAGGCTCAATGCCGACGTTCGTTTATTAGCGTTATTTCTCTCTCTAATCGGGTGTAAGGTTCGCGCCCTGTTCACGAAATTCATTATCTTCTCGTAAGTTTTATGGACTAAATAATGGATTAATAGCATAGATAATCGTCAATGAGCGTGTTTTGTACCTATATTGAACTGTGTAATAATGAGTGAAGCGCTGAACGAGCGCTCCCATCATCTTGGAAGGATCAAATCAATCATTTTATATCGCCTTGATCAGATTCACCACGGTCTACTACATACGGTATCCGTCTACTTTACATCTATCTTTTCATTCATTTACCTCTGGGCTTACTAGGATCTTCTACTCTAGGAATCCCAACGACACGTCTGTCGTTGACTTTTGCAACACAAAATTACGTAAAAGACTGTTGGACGAAGACACGAAAGTGACTGAATTATAACGAACGTCTTTTAACGAACATCACACGCACAACTAGAATTATCTCTGCAAAACCAGCGTATATACCAACTCTTCAAATTATTCTGAAAAATGCCATCCAAACTGGGCTCTCCCCATCCTCAGCATTCTTCCACCCTGTCCTCTTTCTCTCCGCACTCGCATTCGCCATTGTTTCTCGGATTAGAACTGGCCACTGACCAGCTTCGGGCGTCGTTAATCGATGAGAACCTCGAGTTAGTAGGGGTGGAGAGCGTTGATTTTGATACCGAGTTGGGTGAATACCAGTGAGTGTTTATTCTTTTCTTTTTTTCTTTATGTTGTTGAAAAATTTGTAACTTTTCGCGTGTTCTTTTCTTTTCCTGAATACTATTTCTTTTTCATGCGCATACAGAACTACTGGGGGTATCTTTACAACTCCGGGCGAAGCTTACACGACGCCAGTCGAAATGTGGATAAAAGGCCTGGGTGAGACGGAACCAAATTTTTTGGGCGTGGGAAAGAGTATACTAACCCAAATGTGCTAGACACTCTATTGCAAAAACTACATCGCTCCTACGATGTTACACGTATCAAAGCCATCGGAGGATGCGCCCAGCATGCTTTGGTTTGGTGGAAATCTACCCCTCTTCCTTCGCTGTCCTCCTTGGACCCTCATCTGGCCCTCCAAACCCATTTTCCTTCTCCATCTTTCTCATTACCCAATACACCTACCGCGCAGGACACCTCAGCCCATACCCACGCCTTGGCTATCGAGGCTCTACTTGGCGGACCAGATGCAATGGCGAGCAGGGTAGGGACTTGTGCTCAGGCCAGTCTGGTGGCCGCGCAATTGTTGAGGGTTAGGGAGGCTTGGCCGCAAGAAGTATGGGCTAGGACAGGAAGAGTACAAGTTGCCAGTGCCTTTTTGGCCAGTCTTGTTTGTGGAAAGTGGGTACCGATGAATGAGGCAGAGGCTTGTTCCACTGGTCTTTGGGTGCACAATCCTGGAAACGGCGGTGGGCACTGGGATGAAGGCGTTCTAGACATTGTTGGCGGAAGTAGGGAAGAAGGTCGTCGCGTCCGAGGCTGGTTAGGCGAAGTTGACGTCAGTGGTGGTGGCAGGAAAGTAGGCACCGTGTCTCGATATTTGGTCGAGCGATTTGGTTTCGACCCCGACACCGTCGTCACATCGTTCACATCAGACTACCTTGCATCTTACTTGTCCCTCTGTCCATTCGACTCTAGCACTGGTGTGCTACAATTTGGTCCCATGGACATGATGCTCACTCCAGCCCAGCATTACAAACCTTCCCGGATGTACTCACTCTTCCCTCACCCTGCTCAAGATGCAGCAGAGCAACGCCGCTATATCGCTGTCCTCACCTCCCGCAATGCTGATGTTCCTCGTGCGCTTGTGCGGGATATGTATACAAAGTCTTGGTCAGCGTTTGACAGGCTCGTAGCCATTGTTCCGCCCGGCGGATCGATCGGACTAGATGATAAGCTCTTTAGCTTTTGGCATCTGCAAGCCGATTCATACCCGTACTCACACGTCAAGGGAATTTACAGATTCGAAAACGGCGTCAAGGTGAACGAGTTTAGGGACCTAAGAGCCAATCCGAGGTGCTTGATCGAGAGCCAAGTTTTGACGTTCAGAATTAGATGGATGGCTCTTGTCTCCAGTGGCGTATTGGGAGCGGATGCTGCTATCAACGGAAATGTGCCAAATCCGTTCTCCTCCCTTGGTCTCTCGTTTAATCCTTACTCTTCCCTGCCGCTCCCACGTCGTCTCATATGCACCGGAGCAGCAGCCAACTTTCCGTCGGTAGCGAATCTAGTGGGTGACGCTTTCGATGCTCCGGTGTATGTCCCTGCAACCCAGGTTGACAGTGCACAGGTGACTGGAAATGCTCACCGAAATGCACCTGCGATAGGATACGTAAGTCGTGCCAGTATGGGAGGAGCTATGATTGGACGCTGGGTTTGGGGGCGGGAATATCAACAACAGTCTAGCGGTAGTGCTTCCGGGCGAGGATCGCCTAACTGGAATTCTTCCGGTAGCTTGGCGAATAGTGTGTCCTCGTTGACATCTTCACCGTCTTCGACATCAGCCGCAGTGTCGCTCTCGTCGTTTGAGGAAGAGATGCGTCGCATTCACTTGCGAAGGTGGACAATTTCTGGAGGAGTCTGGGCTAGGACAAACGTCAACCCTCCCGCTGCCAATGCCTCGGCAACGCAGCTGAAAGTTATCGGAGGTATGCCCGCTAATCAGGTTAGTGTTTCTATTCATGAAACGTACGTTCTCTGAATCTGTCCTTACAGGTAGGAATATCTTCTGGAGTCACGCCAACGCCCAGTACTCCTACCGTTACAGCGGGAATAGGATTTTCTCAGCGCGGCCCTGGGTTGGGCTCGTCCATTGTCGTCGAGGAAGATGAATATGATATTCAGAGAGGACTTTATGGTTCTTCTAGCATGGGGACGATGTCGAGTATCAGCAGCATGGGATCCATAAGCACTAATGTCACCACACCCGACATGGCCCTTCTGAGCCCAGGGAGCGGCGCGACTACCCCAGGTTCGACCAAGGAACCAGGATCAGGAGGCGCCTCCGGTGTGACCCCCAACGCTTCAAATGCGACCTCAGGTTCGAGTACCTTAACTCCGGTATCCGCACTTCCACTTCCTTCCCCTTCTCCCAACCCTCACTCAGCTTCCAACATTTCCTCACCTTCTTCAACGTCATACGAGAATGACCTGCTGCTTGCTCAACTGGGTTTGGCAAAAGTCGCAGAACCCGACTCGGATGCGTTCATGACATACGCCGCGATTGTAGGGGAGTACGTTAGACTGGAGGGGGTTGTTGTGAGGGGAGTATAAATCGATTCTCAAAATGTGATCATGGGGAATGAAAAGTAAAGCAAAGAGGAAAGCAGACAAATACGACAAAGCGAGTGATACCTTGGTTTTTTTTTTTTTCTATACCAACTGCGCTTGACCGCTCGAGCCATCGAGCCCTGTCTTTCCTCTGTCTAGGATACCGTTACTATATACTTTTTTTGGCTTTTTTCCCTGTGTTAACCCGCTACAAAACCGCTTTCTGGTTATTCAATCGTCAATATTTAGTCATTTTTCTTGCTTTGACTAGTTCTGCTATGTATGTTGTGCTTGCTTTACCAATGTGCTCTCTGTCATAGCCACTAGTTGATTTGTTTTTTTCTCCCCGGTTCGTACTCTATAGCATGTTGATGTACGGACGCAGATTCCTGTTCAGAAGCGGTACGGCAATTCATATCGGGATGCTGCTAAGTGCGTTGACTGGGTGCAGAGCGGTCTCAAGACCGCCCAGTATTAATATTGTTAGTGCGACCGTGCATCCGCGGCCGCCTGCAGAAGCCGACCGGGCCGACTCGATATCGCCAGCTTTGACGTTGCGAAATTAAGAAACAAGCTCTTGAAACCTAACTTGGACGCTTGTTAGGTCTCACTTCACCCCGACAGAACAAGTAACATGAAACAAGTAGCACTAGCATTTTCGGTCTATTCATAATCACCTATTTGAACGCTCCTGGCAATTTATGAATACTAGCGGTTAACCCTATCGGTGCCAAGGCTAACTAGGTTTGTCTGGATATCTTGGCATGCTTGTTACCTAAGAGCTGAATTCTGTTGCTACCCCATGTTTCCAAAAACGCTGGCGTGGATCCGTTTCTTATACGGAGTTGTGGCATTTTATTATAATTTGAGACGGATCCTGTTTTGCTTGCTTCGCTACTGACCGTCAAGGGTAATTGTATAGCCTTGAAAAAGGCTATAAAATCCCCATTTCATTTGTTTGTCGCCCATCTTCAAAGTTTTAGCACTCTCGATTCGTTCTCAAATATGTACGGATTCAAAGCCTACGCTGTAGCCACGCTTGCGCTTGCCCTGAGCATCTTGGTATCTGCGGAACCTATCTCTCGAGATACTGTTTATCACTGTAAGTTTCATGGTTCCTTCCCCGTACTCACCTGAATGTCCACTTTTGACTGACGCGTCCGTCAGGTGGTACGGACGAGGTATGGTTTCCTCAACCCCTGTTTGCGGTATCTAAAATCTTCGAATTGTTACACCCTCTTTTAGAATCCCACCTGTACGTTTCTGTGCTCAATAGGCTTTATTTCAATCGATTTACCCTTCGATTCACAGGCCCCGCAGGATATACATGCTGTGGACCGCTCAATGAAGGCGTTGGTGGAACGTACGTATCCTGAACATTCTTGTTACTTTTAAAATTTGGAGGCTAAATAAATTTTCGCCACAGGTGCAAGATCCTCCAGCCCGGTGAAGCATGTCTATTCTAAACGAAACTTTGCTTGATATGATATTTTTTGACTGCTGAAGACGTTTCGAAAACTGTGTATTTGCTGTAGTTTATAACATGAAATTCTGCAGTACCTTCTTATGGACATCGAATGAAGGTCCGAATGCGTCCGTAGCCATCGGTGCCCAGAGGGCTCGGTTTTTTTGATTCAATGAGGCTGAGTTGCGTATTACGAGACTCAATACTAGGGCAAGACCTAGGGTGTTTATCAGGGAGAACTTCAGTTCCAACCAAGTAGACCATACAATGGTATGTATGCTGAGCTCAGGCCATACAGAAAGTATGCCGTCTGGATGCGAAAATCTGCCGAAATTCCTCCCCTTGGCCGGGCAGGCAGAGCGTTTGCGGCGAAAATTCCGAATCTCAAATGCACCGTAAAGCGGAGCTACTAATCGATCGATTTGAATGCACCCCAGCTGCCAGTACCTTGCACAATGCACTGGGGCAATCATCGGTGCCCAGTCGGAAAGTCGGAATATCTGAGCATACTGCGGATCCCCTGATTCACCTAGTATATTCGTGCTGTTTGATGCACTTCGCTCCGAATCCTGAATCTCAAGAGCTGCAATTGCTCCTCCTTAGACTATTTGGATGCTATAAAAATTCCACTTTGCTTCCACGTATCTGTGTTGCCTCTTCTCAACCATGTCACGGTCCAGACCGAAAGCCTTTATTGTAACCACCCTCAGTGCGCTCGCCTTGGGCGTCCTGGTATCTGCAGAGCCTATCTCTCGACAGGTTGTATATCACTGTAAGTTGCACCCTCTTACTTATCCACAGAACCACCTTGAATTGACGATTTCGACAGGTGCTACAGACGAGGTAAAGTGATTCTCAGCGCATCTGGAGTACTCATTCACCCCCCTCTTTCAGCATCCCACCTGTGTGTATATTTTTTTCCCATTTTTCGTGGGTGACTTCCTCTTCAAGCTATAGGCCCCCCTGGATATTTCTGTTGTGGACCAATTACAAGCGGTGTTGGTGGAACGTATGAAACTTGTCACTTCGCCAAATCCTCCTCGGGGCTAATTAAGTTTGCAGGTGCATGATCCTCGAACCCGGCGAAGGTTGTGCTGCCTGAATAAATTACACTTTTGGAATTGGAGCCTTTCACTGAAAAGCTATCACAGCAGTATAATGCTTACACAATAAGTCAATGTCGGAACCTGAACGCACCTGCTATTTCCAAAACTCAATATTGCCCGCTTTCGTGAAAGGCTAACAAAGCTGGAAACCTTCTTTGAGAGAAATATACTTAGACCGAATGCCAAGCGGGGAATCTAAGCCCACTACACACGGCTCGGAGTGCAAAAAGCATCTCCGGATGTGAGAAACTGCCGAGATGATCCTGCCCAAACGGGCCACCCAACAGATTGCTTGGCAAGGAGGACCGACTGGATATTGTTTGCTTTGGCCTTCTTGCGATGTCAGGCTCAGCCTAAAGATACTTATTGAGAGTCAAGCAGGATTTGTGGACTTGTCACATCACACCTCAGCTCGACTGTCTAGCGTCAGTACCAAGTTGGAATGTATTCAGCATTGAATACCCACTTTCAGGGCAGTTCAAGACGGATCCTGTTTGACGCACTTCATTCCTGAATACTCAGGAGCTGCCAAAGGGTGCCTGTATCGCCTTCTCAAGTTGGAGACTATAAAAACCCTTATTTGTGGCCCACCCATAATCTCTACTTGCTCTTAATCATGTATGCATTCAAAGCCGTTGTCGTGGCCACTCTTTCGATTGCCTTGGGTACTCTCGTGTCTGCAGAACTCATCTCTCGAGACACCGTGTATCATTGTGAGTTACATCTTCATCCATACGGCCGCCTTCAGCTGACACTTTTGACACTGCAGGCGGTACGGATGAGGTAGAGTGATGGCAATCCAGCACCCGTTGTTTCTAGTATTCTCACTTTTCATTTCTATCATGTTATTTAGAATCCCACTTGTGTGTTCAAGTCCTTCATCTGCTATTCAAAGTGACTTACTCGAATTATAGGCCCCACAGGATATACATGCTGTGGACCGATCATAAGCGGTGTTGGTGGAACGTATGTATCACAGATCCTATAAGCACTGGAGACTAAACAATTTTGGACAGATGCATACTCCTCTCACCCGGGGAAGTGTGTGCATTTTGAATGGTATGACACTGTACACGTCCAGGTCAACCTTTATGTCTTCGTCGTACAAACAATATATATGCGGAATTTATTGCACGGAAGGAACTTCCCGGTATGAACCGCGATTGTCGGTCGCCCTTCAGAGTTTCGCTTTGAACTTGCTTTGCATTCAAATATGCTGGACTCGATCGAATTTTATTCAAATGATGGAAAGCTTTGTGGCGTTATTGTAAGGCAATCTCACAGTTCTCATGATTTTTGTTTTTGTTTTTTTTTCTAGCATATATTCCAGTAAATTCGCTGTATGTAGTTTCTTCTAGTCTGGCCTAGATCCCTACAATTCCTCGCCTATAGGATACTAGCCTGTAGCGGGACCTGAGTTACAAATTGACAAGAAACGTCTGTTTCAAAAGTAACATTGACAACTTTGACAGTGAAGTGTATTAGAGAGCATTCAAGTATGAAGTGTGGCCAAATCCAAGATTCGTTCTCCGTTCACTGAATTACTGACTGAGTATATTAGCGGTACCCTTGTCTTACCGCTATTGCATGAACAGATCCTGCTTGGTAGATGACAAGCTCGCATCGACTTACCGCCATCCGCCCTGAGAACCAGAATAAAAAGGGAGTCGCTACTCAAAAATAGCCCAAGATAGTCTCTGTTTCCTAGGGATGTACACACTGAAAGCCTTGACCGTAGCTGCCGTCGCTCTTCTGTTTGGAACCATGGTTTCTGCAGAGCCTATTTCTCGAACTGTATACCATTGTAAGTGAATGTTCTGTTCCAAAAGGGGCTTACTCTGATGATCCTTTAAAGGTGACGCGATCGAGGTAAATTGGCCGCTGTATAATGATAACTGATTTAATACTCATCGTTCCTTCGATTTTCACCCCAGAATCCGACTCCTTGTAAGTCTACAAAATTCACCTGGAGATCTTTCGTTAAGTGACACTTCGCTTTAGGTCCGCCAGGATATAGATGCTGTGGACCAATCTCAGCAACACTTGGTGGGACGTAAGTGTCGTGGAGATGTTTACATACACTCTGCCCTCACGCTGAACCTTGTCACTGACCTAATCTTCACAGATGCGTTTATGGAACCACGGGCGTCTGTCCTCTGTAACTGGATGAAATCTTAGATTATGTTATACTGTATTTGGGCTTCAAGATTAATAATGCTTGCGTTTAGTAGAATATAGCATGATTCTCAAGGCCGAGTCGTCTTCCGAAGATGTGTCCGCCATCGACGCTGTTTCGATACCACGATATAAGTCTCTTGCATGCGGTATTCTTGGTAAACTTATAAATTGTGTTGATCCGATAGTTAGTAACACGGTAGGATGCGTCTGATATTGCCAGCTTTGACCTTTCCGCCGACACGGTGCGTCCGGCCCACCAACCCGGGCCGGATCATGCGTCGTTGGAAAAAAGGACTTGTTGTGCATCTTCATGGTAACAAGTATGCATACGTCCAGGTGTTTTCATCGTACAATCAATAGGCGAATTTTATTGCGAAGAAATCCCCCCTATGAACCGCGACCACGGGTAGCTCTTTAGAATTTCGAGTTCGAACAACCCAGTTTAACATAACGCTTCTTAGCAACTCATTAACATTACTGAGTCTCATGGTTTTTCTATTCGCCCTCAAATGAATATGTAAATATTTTCATGTACATATATAGTTCTTTACTGGAATGAGCTCCTTCATCGCCTTGTTCACTCTCATCTTCGCTCCGTCCTGCGGTCTCCTTTCCTTTTTTGTAGGCAATGAATTTTCTGACCCTTCATGCGTTCTTCTTTACCCGGACCTGATTACAGATTGACAGAGACCGCCGATTTCAAAAGTACAAAAATTGACAACTTTGACAGTGAAGTGTATCAAGGGGCATTCAAGTATGTAATGTGGCAAAAGCTAGTGTTTGTTCTGCCCCTACTGAGTCATTCAACGAGGAATGTTATTTTTATCCTGTGTTACCGCTGTTACTTCTGAATTCTGACTGAACGGATCCTGCTTGGTAGATGACAAGTTCGCACTAACTTACAGCCATCCACCCTGAGGGTCGATCACCATAAAAGAAGAGTCGTCACTGGAAGATCCCCCAGTCTAATACCCATTTCCTAAATATGTACACACTTAAAGCCTTGACCGTAGCCGCCGTCGCTCTTCTGTTCGGAACCATGGTTTCTGCAGAACCTATTTCTCGTACTGTATACCATTGTAAGTGAATATTCCCATCGATAAAGGAGCTTATTCTGATGATCCTCCAAAGGTGATACCATCGAGGTAACTTGACTATGTGGAATCATCGTTCCTTCCAATTTTTTCATTGACCTTTTTTCGTTCTAGAATCCGACTTGTAAGTGCATAAGTTGACCTGGAGAGCTTCTCGCTTAATGATGCATTAATTTAGGCCCCCTAGGATATAGATGTTGCGGACCAATCTCAGTAACACTCGGCGGGACGTGAGTGTCGAGGATATTTTCACGCACTCCCTGCTTGACTTAATTTTCACAGGTGCTATCTCGGAGAAACAGGGGTCTGTCCAGAGTGACTGGACGAAGGTTTAGATTGTATTATGCCGTACCTAGGTTTCAAACTTAACAATGCTAGCATCTTGTAAAGTCTTAGTACTATGATTCTCAAGGCAGAGTGAGAAACTTGTGCCGTCCCCTTCCTAAGACGTGCCCGAGATCGATGCTGGTTTGATAGCACTCCTTGAATGCAGTATTTATAGTCATCTTGTAAACTTTGTAACACAACGGATTTAGGCGCAAGCGTCTGATATTGCCAGCTTTGACCTTCCCGGCGACACGGCGCGTTCGGCCGACCAAATTGTGAAAAACGCCGATATACTGGGCTTTCGCGATAAAAAAATAAAAGAATTGTGGAACAACTTAGCTCCACGAAACAAAATTTGAATCACATCCTTTGGCATGTATACCTGCCGCAGAACAAATAGATATTACAATCATTCGCGAAGACACAACCTCGTTTCACTTTTCACTTGGGGGCGCAATCCCACTCATCACTTCATATAATCCTTCCACCTGTCTTCTACTCAACCTTTCACTCCAAAACCTCATGATTGGTTCCCACTCTTCCTTTGACGACGGCATGCCTGGTCCCCTTGTACCAAGTTTTACTTCCTTGACTGAACTGTACGCCTTTTTTAGAGCAGTCAAGTCGCCAGGCGAGAGCAATGGCTCAGCTGGAGGAGGCCTGTAAACAGCAATGACTGGTGTAGGGGATAGGGAAGAGATGGTGGGATACGAAAGTAAAGGCCCTGAGACAGACACTATGGAACCAAGCGAAGAACCAGAACTTTCTTGCTCGAGTTGTTGTCGCCAGAGTTTGATTACAAATTCGAGAGCGACAGACCCTCCTTGCGCGAATCCAAACAGGTGAATTCTATCGCTGGGCCATGCACAATCCTCGGTGAGATGATTTAACACTTTGGATAAAAGCTCCAAAGCTGGTGTTGGATTTGGCCGATCGATTAGCTCCCCTAGTTGGTCGAAAGATGTGTACCATTGATAAGCTTCTTCGTAGAGAAACGGTATCCTGTGTGACGACATTTAGTTTGAAGACTGACAGGAGAAGAACGAGCAACCTTTCTGGAGCCCTTAATGCCAGAGTTGCCGTTTGTGGAAGTTTCAATTGACGTCCGAGCTTGGAAAAAGGTATATGGGTGTCGCCTAAAGGAAGAGTTATCAAACTGAGAACGGAGGAAAACTGGATCACACACCTAATCCATGAAGAAGGATTAGTAAATTCTCATCTGTCCCATCATCACTTGGTGAGTACGAAAACGAAGTGGAGATAGCGACTTTCTGAGGAGGTTTTTTTACCCTAGGTACAGTAGTGGTAGCATCGGCTTCCTTGAGCAGTACTTCGGTCATGTCTGAACAACCCGTGGCATTCCGGGCCGCAACTAGTCCCTTAGGTTAGCGCCCCGCGAAGGCTCTCAGTTGATCAAGGCAAGAGGGTATTCGGAGGGTATATTAATCCATGGACCATGAACAGCATAGTATATGTTACAGTAGAGCACTTCCGACGGCGCCTGCGTCAGCGATTACCCAATTCGTAATATAAAAGGTCAAAGGCCCAAGCAAAGAACGAATTGCTCGTCTTGAACATCAAAATCAACGATCCAACCGTCCGCAATGTCGTACGCGTCGCCGACGGGTATCAAAGCTTTATCACGAAATCATACCAGAACCACTGCTAGCCCAATCAATGCCCCGGCCGCCCAGCTCACTACTTTGGGTCCAAGTCCGAGTCCAATCATGTCGAAACTAGGTCCGGCGCCATTAATTGTGGTGGACTGATTACTGAAATCGATGCCTGGTGTGTCTGTAGTCTGATTCGAGCCATACACATAGGAAGTGATGTTTGGACCTGGACTCTGTGGGTCGGCGCATTTTACGGAAACGGATTGGACGAGAGTGTAGAAGTGACCTGGGCGAGGTGTCATCAGTCGGGGAAATCTTTGAAACCGCGAACGGCTCACCCGCAGAAACGTAGTCTGGGTCTTGCCAGTTAATCATTCCTCCAGCCCATTGGATCGTACCGGGCGCACTAGAATTGATACCAGCTGGCCAGAGACTAGAAAAAGTCACAGTCTCCGGTAAGATTCTAGAAAGGTCGAAGAACAAAGGGCGCGCCTTAATTGTATTCTGGAAGGAGTGTTAGGGTATTCGCTGACTCCGGTCGTAGGATTGATAGCGTCCGACTGCTTGATCGTACGAACAGTATTTCCGTCAATAGAAAATGTTAAGGCGGTTGGTTGCCAATCGATCTTGATTTCGGAAGCACCATCCAATGAGCCGAAGAATAACCGTGCTAAAGGGCAGGCGACGCACCGTATATTCATGATAGTTAGAGAAAGTGTCCGAAATTCCTGTTTCTGTCTCTCCATGGGTTGCAGCAGCTGTACGCGAATTGAATAAAGATGTCGTAGGAAGGCGAAGAATATTGACGTACGAATGACACCTTGCCAATAATAATTCGTCTGGCCAGTGGTGGTGTTAGCACCAGGGAACTCCCAATCAATCTCGTCCTTGACGTTACTCATGGTGATAAACGCCGTGACGACACCCGGCCATCTTCCAGTTTTGACTGTTGAAACGTATGAGTACTCGCAGATTAAGTGACATAAGAGAAAATGTACGTTTGGCAGTAATTGTACCGTAGTGGACATATCGAGTTGAGGAAAGTCGAGTTCCACCGTTGGTTTCGGTAAGGATCAAACCTAGTTCGCCCCCAGAAGAATTAGTGTTCATGGTGGAACCTTTGTCGACCACCCAGTCTGAAACGACACTTGTATGAGAATGGATTCCATCCCAAGCAAAGGAAGCAATATACCATATTCAGATGCATTTCCGTCAAAGTACGTGGCGTTGGTCAGAATGCGGGAATTGTCGGCGAAAGTGTGCTGTATGAGGCGCTGAGAAAATAATGGTCGTAACGAGATAGGCTGAGAATGGCTTACAGTGACGTCTTGGCATACGGCATTGGGCTTGCAACTATCTAGGGAATGAGAGTATAAAGGGTTACAGCCTCCCAGGCAAAACTATTTTAAAGGCAAGTGAAAGAGGTAAGTAAGCGCTCTGATGCAGGGAGTTGGTTGGCCAGCGCCAATCGGCGTAGAGCTCCCGAGCTCAATGTCGTTGGTTATTGGAACAAAGGCCGGAAGGTTTACTTGGAGAAAGCACTAACGTTATCTGAACCACAAAATCCGAATTCGCCTAACTCGACCTTGTTTAGTGAGCTCCTTCAAAGATAATTTCCCAATTCTCCACCTACTGCAGCAGGGAGCTGAAGCTGGACATGGCGTCGTCGCGTTACTGAGGAGAATTTTGGTCAAAAGAAACCCAAGAGAGTTTCTTCAAAACTGACCAGCTAATTCCTTGGGATTTTGCAGCCAGAAATAATGACGACGTCAAGGCCAAAACCGCCAGTGTCGAATACATGTTGAAAATGAGTGGAATTGCCAAAAGAATGACGGGGATGGTTGAGGTAAGAGAGAAAGAGCGATTTCAATTACCCCTGGACACTCGAAGTAACGGAACCTGGCATTCGGTTTCTCACCAAGGAGACGTCTTCCCCAACCACCGTTTGCAGCAACTTCAAGGGCACAGTTGCCCAGGCTGTGTAGGTAGAACAGTTCCAGTAGAAAACGAGAACTGGATCGTGATAGTGCGCTCCTCATGCGCACATCATTTTAGTGCCTGTAGATTCAGACAGCATACAACCCAACCCTCATGGAGCTCCGTATTTGCCACCAAATTCCATACGCACTTTTCCAATCATAATAATTCAAAATTCGCCTTCGGATGTCATGTGGACTGCTTTGACTTCTCGATTCCCGGAAGTTTGAACGCTGATACAGTCAAATTTGGAATGTACTTTGGTTCTCCATCCAACCTTCACCCAATCGGAACCCTTTGTAGCTCAGCCAACTTAAACCCTGCCCTGTCCAAAAGTTGCGTTCGATCAAATCAGCTTCTTGACAATATCTCGTACGCGCGTCCTTCTGGAATGCATTCGTATCGTCACACGCTTCCTGTTACTCGGAATTTACAAAGGTTCGGGATCGTGTTATGATACGACATGAAACGACCCAGAAAGTATAAAAGCCAAATTTGAAAGTTTGCCCTATCCTGCCATTCACCTTCCTCCCTATCCTTATTGTCCAGGATGGTGCAATTCTCTCGACCGTTTGATCTGGCTCTCGTATTATCTTCCTACGCTGCCTGCGGTCTCGCGGGCCAGGTCCAGCTGTCGAACATCAAGCTTCCTGCAAGTGCAGCTGGCATACAGGCCGAAATCAAGCAGATGTTTAGCGACAGCTATAATGCTTATAGGTTAGCTGCATTTTTTACTTTGATTTCAGGACGACAAATACCAAATTTTCGTGACAGGAAATACGCGTTTGGGCATGATGACCTTCTTCCGGTCAGCGCAAGTTTTTCAGACGGAAGAAACGGATGGGGGTAAGATATGAAACCGATCCATTTTTCCCAAATTGACTGATTAGCATTCCAGAGCTTCGATTGTGGATGCTCTACCCACTATGTATATCATGGGCTTCAACGTAAGCTTGTAAGACTGTCATTTTCTGTTCCAACATCAACCTTGCGAAATTCCAGGACTTCTTCGAGGAAGCGTTGAATTATACTCAAACTATTGATTTCAGCGAATCCCAGGTTGTGGAGACTGTCAGGTTCTTTGCCTTTCGTTTTCTCGGCTCGGGATCTCGAACTGACATTCAGCTCGCAGTGTCTTCGAAACAACCATCCGTTATGTAGGGGGTCTCCTTTCAGCTTATGAGTTGAGTGGGAAGAGATACCAGGTGTTTGTGGACAAGGCCAAACAGGTCGCAGACAAGATGGCGTACGCCTGGCGAACGTACCCGGTAACAATTCCGCACCTACTACTCGCTTGATGATCTCATGATTTTCTTCTGATCTTTTTTAGAATCAAACAATTCCATTTGGGGAAATATGGTTCAATAACAACTCGGCTGTTGTCGATACTGTAAGTGGTGTACATTTATATTCAATGCCATTTCGTCAGTGATTGACAATGTTTTATTTACAGTCCAATATCGCAGAAGCCGGGACAGTACGTGGGATATTTTGTATCTTGTGCTCCATATTCTGATCGGTCGTTCCGATACCCCACATAGCTCGACATCGAATGGTCCCGACTTTCTCTTTATACCAATAACCAGACGTATACTCAATTAACTGAGGGATCTGTCAGAAGTATTGCCAAATTGGCGACTCCACTTCCGGGTACTATTCGCTTTCTGTATCCCCCGTATGGCCATGCTAACTACAGGTTCTTTCGACATAGGTTTGGCGCCTCAAGGAATCGATCCATCGACCAACACTTTTGTTGGCAACTATCTCGTAAGTCACGCTACCCCCACTCGAACACGTCTCTTTAACCATCGGTTTACAGACGTGGGGAGGAGGATCTGACAGCTACTTTGAGTACTTGATCAAATACGCAAGAATAACAAACGCCAATGACGACCTGGCTGATACTTGGCATGCCGCTGTTGATTCATCCATCCAGAATATGGCCAGGGTGCGTGCAATCGATGAATATTCACAGTGATTAGCTTATTAGGGTTTTCCAGAGATCCACCGTCGGCAACCATTTGTATATCTCAGACTGGGACGATGGTGAACTCATCCACGTCGGGAGTCACTTGGAATGCTTCCATGGAGGCAATTGGATTTATGGTAATTTCATCGTTTTCTGGGGGGAGGACAATGCACTAAGTGCACTCAAGGCGGTCACCTACTCAATAACCAAACAATCATCAACTACGGTTTGGACCTCGTAGACGCCTGCTGGAACACATACGCCAGCACAGCGTGAGTGATTCCACCCAAACCTTTAGCTCGTTATCTAATCATCTCTTTTTATTCAGCACTGGGATCGGACCTGAAGTATTTTTCTTCTTGGCCAACGATGAATTCAATGGCAATGGTCAGCCTTCTACCCAAGCACAGCAACAATTCTACAATGAACACGGGTTTTGGATCACAGGTGAGTTTAATCTGGACACTGTATCAAATGTAATTGACATCTTGCCAATATCAGCCTCGGACTACATTCTGCGACCTGAAGTTTTGGAATCCAACTTTTACGCTTTCCGAAGTAAGCGATGAGCATGAGCATCTCTGTGTTGCTTGGACTTAGTCTTATCACAGCGACCGGGGACACGAAATATTTGGATCGCGCTGCAAGCGCTGTAGTAAGCCTCAAGAAATACCTTCCTCAGAAGTCAGGAGGATTTGCAGGTTTAAATGACGTCGATAACCCAAAGGGAGGTTTCATCGATGATCAAGAGTCGTTCTGGTTTGCTGAAGTATGGCGCCTTCCTCTCATCTTAGGACTCCAGTTACTGATCCATAACCTCTAGGTTCTGAAATACCTGTAAAGACTTTTTTGTCCCAATTTATCCTCATCTAAATCTCGTATCACAGATACCTGACCTTCGACAATCCGGAACATATAAGCCTCAATGATTGTATGTTCTATCTACTCTACTTTCTGCCTAGGCTCATTTGACTATCCTAGACGTGTTCAACACCGAAGGGCAACCTTTCGAAGCGCCTGTCGCGAAATACCAGTATGGGAGTGGGCAGCCTGCTACAGTTAACGGCCAGTTCATATCCAAGTCTGGCTTGCCGTTGCCAGCTATCAGTCCCAATCCGTTCCTCCCATCTCCACTGCCGACACCACCACCCAACGCTTAATGAGAGGAAAATTGATTTTAATAGAATTTAGAACGCTTGTCCCGGAGTCGCCGTGGCATCCTTCGATGTTTTAATCTGTTATAATCGATAAGTCATATTTTGCGACTGCCAGTCCGTGAGGTCATCCTCGTCTGTGCTTGGGGAAAGCGCGATTCCCCTTTTCGAGTTCATCCAGGAAAGATAAGAACGCAAACATAGTGCCTCTCCAACAACCAATGCATAACAGATCATTATGGTACGGAAGGCTGTTGAGTACGTTGGGGCTTCATAGGTTTTGAAGAATTGAGGCCCGGCACTATTAGCCGTGAGTAGAAGCGGGTCAGGGTCAGATGTGTATCAGAAGAAAGGAAGGAAGGAAGAAGAGCAGGAGAGCGACATACATGTTGCCTGCGCAATAGGCTAAGAAAAGGATACTCGTCGCGGTCATCTTCTTCGTTACCCCCTTGTAATTTGTACTC
Source organism: Collybiopsis luxurians FD-317 M1 (assembly GCA_000827265.1). NCBI lineage: Eukaryota > Fungi > Basidiomycota > Agaricomycetes > Agaricales > Omphalotaceae > Collybiopsis > Collybiopsis luxurians. The sequence goes on along the minus strand of KN834752.1, from coordinate 737,610 downwards.
ATTAGAGACATGGCTAGGGGAAGCGCTCCTGGACCTTTCATCAAAAGGGCAATCTATGATCAGGTTATAATTTAGACGCTTGGCAAGGAACATACCAGTCGAGAGTAAATAATAGGCAAAGAGCTTCACTCCACTATTAACGTCCGTCGAGTAAATCAGGGCGCTGCCTGCTACGGGAGGGAGCACAACGAAAATAATCAGATAGCAAGAGATATTATCATATCTTCCGGCGAGCCAACCGCTAGCAGAAGCTGATCATTGAGATGTATACCATGGAAAGTGTATAACAAGACACGTACGTGATGAGTACAGTAAAGAATGCAATAAAGGAAGAAGGGATACCCACAAGGGTCGTCTCAAGGTTGCTGAATCCGAAGCCCTTGAAACAACTCTTTGAGCAATTGATTTCATGTATTGAGACGCCTAAGCTCGTACCTGCAGAACAAGATTGGCAAAATTCTGTGTTCCAGAATTAGGAATCTGACGCAGTGCCATTGACTGCATAAGCATAATATTCTTAACGTTCTTGAAGAACTTTTACCTGTGTGCATATTGAAATTGCAAAGAACAACCAAGTTTTTGGATCGATTAAACACTCGACCGCCTGCTCAAACTTCCAAGCACTCGTCGTACGGTTTGTCCTCCCCGTTCCCGCTTGAGCAACTCTGTCGAGAACGTGTTTCTTCTCTTGTTCGTTTAGGAAACTGGAGGTTTCAATGGTATCTGGAAGGAGGAAGAGTAGTATAATCCCCCACAAGCCCGTAGCTGTGCCAAAAATCTGTGCAAGTAGGAGAAGTGTAAATGGTCGTTTCGACCCGGAAACACACTTACAATGAATAACCATTGCCACGGTGAAAGGGCGCCTTCTATCTTTCCGATAGCATAAGCCAAGACGCTCGCTACAAATCCTCCGAACGAATTGCCTGCGAACCAAGTTCCAGTGCGGAATGGAATTTCCTCCCTTGTATACCACATCGAAGTGATGTATACAAATGCCGGAGTTATTGTGGCTTCCGCGACGCCCAGTAGGAACCGCACTGTCATTAGGCCGCCAAAGTTGGTACACAGCGCTGTACAGGCGACAATAACGCCCCAGAGAATGGTGTTGACCGAGACGTATCGTCCTACAGGTAATCTCTGAATGAGCAAAGTCGTAGGGTACGCCCATCCTAGATATCCAAAATAAAAAATACTCGATATCCAGCTGTACTGCTGCCCAACAAGGTGCTTTATATGGCCGCACACACTCAGTATGTATACTCTACGAATAAAGATCGAAAAAAAATAGATTCACCGTGTCAGTGCGGAGTTGGAACACAGAGGCAATCGAAAGTATTGTTTTATCGATAAAATTGAAGTTGTATGTGATAAACATTATAGGCATAAGACGCCAGTCGATCTTTCTAAGGATCCGGCCAGCTAAAGCAGCATCATAAGAGGAGTGGCAATGTAAAGTCGGGGGGACGGATCCGGTGAGCAAGGGAGTTCTAGAGTCCTTGCTCATGCTGAAGGGGCAGCCAATCCGTGTGGTAAGGAGCAGAGACTTAAGCTTGCTATCTCTTATCAACCTTATTCGGATGGCTTGCGGCAGCGGCTCAAATACATCAGCTGCATCTGTCAGAAAGGGCAACCGAAAAAGTACATGTTATTGTCATAATATAAGCTACTTTAACACCACTCCCCATTCCCGACGACGGCAATCGAATGCGTCCTTTTCTGTTGAAGACCCTGGTTCCGAACAAGTGACATAGACTTTACTCTCAGCGTGGTCCCCGGCTTCGATAATATCTCTTCCCGTTCCATCTGTCTTGCTCTGTGCAGAGCCAAACTCAAACCAGCCTCCCTGCGATGGCGACCAAAGACTGGCGCACTACCCGTCCTCGAATGCCTTGAGGTCAATGTAGTTGAAGATGCTAAAGAGAAAAATTCTTGAGGCGTAAGAAGGGGTACGCTTCGTCTAGGGATAGGTGCTTCCAGCTGATTGATCGAATCGATCGAGCGGAGGGAATGGGTATAATCAGATGAGGTGATGGAAAATCGACTTCGCGGAAAATCTGTGACAATATCCAATACTCTGACTCTGTGGGATTTCTGAACCTGTGGGGGGGCCTGCTTGGATATCAGCGAGTCTCTTCCCGCACGAAAGTATGACAAAAGGGAGTCTCGATGGGTGTGAAAAGGGGAAATCTGGCTTGGAAGTTTCAGCCATGCTGGCAACGAAGATGGGTGACCTGCGGTCTTGGTTTCAGCTGAGTTCGATTCGACTGAGGAGGAATCCAATTTCTCCATGTCCTTTACTAGTCGACATTCCAAGTCACGAGCGAAAAGTCTGTTACGGAGACGCCTCATGTTGAGAAGAGCACAAGTGATCATTGAGAACGCAAGGAGACCTATTAGGACGCAACCGATAATAATGGGCGTGCGATGATTAGGATTATCGGGAATAACACCTCCTGCGTTATGCGATGCAGCTGTAGCGGAAGGACTAACAGTTAACGCTGCCGTGGATATATGCATAGAGCTGAGCGCCTCGGAAGCTTGGACGTCCCAAGTTGACGTAGGGATGACAAGGCCTGGGCCGTGTTGCGGAATTGAAAACGCACTTGTAGATAAAGTTAGACTGGTTGGGGAACTTGAGGTAGAAGAAGTTGAAGTTGTGGTAGTAGAATAGGCATCCGCTGATGTGGTGGGCGAATAAAGAACATTGGATGGCGTAGCTGGTATGTGTTCATCGCTTGCGCTGAAACTGAAAGAGCTAACACCAAGGTCAGAAGGAGCGACTACGTCCAAAGGGGAAGGGATGCTCGGAATAGAGGAGATGACTTCGGATACTGCTGCTGAATGAAGTTTCGGCAATGAAGTACTGTAGACTTTTCCAGCCTCGCTGAGTTGTTTTGGACCATCCTGCGATTGAATCAAATATTTATTGAACTGGGATACGTCTGGCGGAGGAGTTTTCGGAAGATGTTGCCCTGCACCCTTTAATGCAGTATGGGCGAGAACAGATTCAACGTTAGCGAGAGCGAATAGAATAGTGTATAGAATCTTGAAGGATATAGTGAGCATAGTGAGCATAGAAGGAGCGTGAAGTGCCGTGTATGGCGAGGTAGTTGGATGTTCAGAAGTGAGCAACAACGAGTGTTGAGAGCCAGAAGTCCTTATTTCCTTTTTTGGATATCGATAGTCGAAAATAAATATATATTACCCTCGGTTTTCGACCTTCCACTTTTCCGCCTTCCACTTCTCGACCTTCCACTTGTTAATGACAAAAAGAAAAAAAAAGGGAGAAAGGGTAATGAACGTCGAAGCTCTTTACTGATCCTTCTTATTCACGTATCGCCAAAGGGGCGATGTGTGCTTCACTCCCGCATTCGGATTTCCGCAAAGTCCTTCCCGCTGCTTCCACAAACGTCACCGCAGATGATATCTTCGAACTACTGAACAGAAATCCGTCTACAATGTCGAGACACAGCGCTGGGCGGAGTTTGCCAACGATCCCTCTGACTCTACTCGGTCGGAGAAGTCCACCTTTACCCCACTCACCGATATATTCACCGAAGTTGTTAAAGCAGCGGTAGCTTTGGATGACAAGCTGAAGGCCAACTTCGAGTTCAAAGTGACAGGGAACACAGCCCTGAAATCGGAACGGGGAAACTTAGCGTGGCCAGACGCAGTACTGCAAATGACGGAGGTCGCTCAGAATTCGAGAATTTCCCAGATGAAAAAGGCTGCGGAAAAGGATGGCTGGTCCGCTGATGAAACCTTCAAGATGCTAGAACTACTTTCCGAGCCCATGATCGACTCTATTTATGACTTTACGGCGCCGTCTGAGTGGAAGAAGAAAAACAATAAGGCTTTGGTGGAAGATGTAAATGCCTTAATCTTTATTTTTTTTTGTCTGCCTCGTTCACAAGATAATCAGAATCAACGCAAGATAATCTGGGATGCGTCGAAATTCCTTTCATCCGACCCAACTAGGCGTTTCACATTTGCATTCACTATCGAGGGTACCGCATTGAGTCTATGGCTACTTCACCGGGGTGCACTATTGAAAGGCGAGCCCTTCAAATTTATTGAGGTATGTTCCAATGTTTTTCTCTCGAGGTTCTGGTCAAGTGAATTGTTTCTAGGACGCCTATTCCCTGGTAGAAGTTTTTTTTGCTTTCGCTTTCGCTTCCCCGGAACAAATGGGTTGGGATCCGACCATCGTGCCTGCCTTGATCAATGAAAGAGGCTATCGCGCGTTCTTTATTGGTATTTCAGGCCGAGTTTATAGAACCTTAGAAACTCTCTCCAATCACTCCGCCGAAAACCCACTTGGTCGTGCTGTCCGAGTCCGGACAGTTGAAGATGCACACGGTCAACAACATGTCCTCAAAGATCTCTGGCAGGAAACTGATCGCGATGAGGAACATGAAATCCACAACAGGATTTTAGAGAATGTCCTCCACTTTGCACCTGGGCTTCGCCACCTAGCTCAAGGCGGCCTCTTTACCATTCTTGCTCACTGTCATGTCGAAGTTTCGGGCCGAGTAGATCATACGACGAATGTCATACTTTGGGGCATTGACCTTCGCAAAGCTCAAACGTTCGAAGTTGAACCCGAAATATCCGCCTCACCAGAGTCACAGTCTATTGACCATAGTTTCATTGAGAACCTGGACATAGACAAGCGGGGGGGAATTCCCGAAAGACTTGTTTCCAAAGATCTTGTGTCAGAGCGAGTGCATTATCGCATTTTATTCGAGGAGTACGCTACGACACTTTTCAATGAAACCAGTCTACATCATATCACTCTCGCTCTGACGAAGATTATGAAAGGTAAGCGAACCGTAATATGCGACGACTCTCACTAACTGTCCCCTAGTTCTTTCAATCATCCACTATGCCGGGTGGGTGCATCGCGACATTAGTGTCGCTAATTTATATTTCTATCAGGGTCGGGGAATAGTGGGTGATTGGGAATATGCTACTTCCCGGGAAGACAGCAAAGAGCACAATGTTCGCGCGGTTTGTTTCTGTTTTCATTTCACGTCCTTCCATTAAGTATGCTGAACTGTTGATAGGGAACTCCTTTATTCATGTCTTGCGAAGCCATGGCCCACGCATATCTCTTTTTCGGTATCGACAAAAATACAACCTTTCGCGATCTTCGAAGTCCGATCCCGGAAGAGCTTCTTCCGGACAGTACTGAGATTGAGCTTGACCAGCTCTTTTCTAGGTCACCTTCCTCTGACGACATCATCTCCAAGGCCGATAGTGCCCTTAACCCTCCGTTCAGATACAATAGTCTCCATGATCTCGAATCTGTATGGTGGGTTATTCTGTGGGTGCTGCTTTCCAACGATGATCCCTGTAACCGGTGCATGGATGTCATTGCCCGCCGGAATCTACTAGCTCAGCTGTTCGACGGTAACATGAAAAGTTCTGCTCGCGTGATGTTTTTCCGAAATGCATCCCGAGATCTCTCATTCATATCTAGTTCTTTTCATAGGTTCATTCCCATTCTTCAAGACATTGCCAATATGCTGATTTCATCATACACAACACCGGAAGCTCCTCATCCCAACCGTATTGACTATCCGGAACCAGTTGGTCAACCTTGTAAATGGATCTCATCCATCGGGACTGAATGCGTCCGACAATTGTTCCGCACTGGGTTGAAGAAGGATGTGATGCTCGAGCCTATCATTCGGGGGGCACATGATGGTGGAACTCAGAAACGTCCACACGAGCAGACTGAGACTGCAAGTGAGTCGGACAAGAAGCGTCGGTAAGTTTCTACTGCTACTCAATGTGCTTCTTAATGGAGTTTTTGTAGCCTGGATCAGTGAATATGTTGTCTGTTTGGATAATACTATTTTGTTCGGATAATGCTGCCATGTCCATATAATATGAATTGTTTGTAGAACGCAGACCAAGCATTCTGCTGTTTCTCGGGTAATCTGTACGGTGAGGTGTGAACATACCAGAAATATGTTAAATCATTTCGGCATATGGAGATGAAAACCTCTGCGCTATTGGGGCCCATGGCCAACGCGGAGTATTATCAATGAATGACATTCCAAGGTCTACAGTGGAAGATTCAATATTGGCCCACTCGTGATTTTGATTGGTACAACAGACCCCTCTCGCCATACATAATACTGACCTTTTCCTAGGCTCAATGTTAACTACGGGGGCAGCTATGGCTATGGGAAAGCCTACATGAATCATCTCTGCAAGCAATGGGGAGTAGTCGATGTTGAAGATTGTATTGCAGCCACGCAAACGCTCTTCTTGCCTCCTCATTCCTCGATCCCAACCGGACTGTGATCCGTGGAAGAAGATTGACTGTCCTGAACTCTTTATATAATAGCCCCAACATTCGAGCATTTGCTACGACATCGATGCATGGTGTCACTGATCTGGTGGACTGGTGAGGGATATGCAAAAGCTCGAAAGCCAATTTTGCCTCCCTCCACAACGCTTTTATACAGCTACGTGCGTGTTCCTCATTGCCTCCTCCACCTTCCCCGACCTTCCGCGGCTTCCCTCTCGACTTCCTGCATCTTCCGCTGATGTATCTACTTCGCCCGCTCATTGATATCCCCTGCCATCTGTGTATCCAGAAATCCAATTTCCCCATACCCAGGCAGAGTGACGGCTCGGCCCCATGCAGCACGATGTCGAGATATGGACTGCTTTTGCGCTTGCATAGGACGCTCGGGAGTTTGCTTGCTCGAGTTAGCTCCTCGATCACTTCCGCGACGATTTTGATTACATCTGCCCTCTGAAAGGGAATCGAAATTGTCGAAAGGGTCACCCTCAGTGTGTGCTTGTTTCTTTGAGAAGGTAGGATGTCGGTTGCGATTATTTGCATGCTTGTGGTGACAGCGTGCCAGCGAACCGTCGAGGCTTTGACGGGATACTTCCATAAGGGTGGTTGGAGACGAGGAGGCAACAGAGCGGTAGTAATAAGAATTAGAAGGCAAGATGGTCACAATTAATGAAATTTAAGCCGTGAAGATCAGTTTCACTAACCTCCCCACATTCCTCACAGTCCTCCGCAACAGCCAGCTGTTTCGTTGCGTTGCCCCTCACAACCTCATTATCATCTCCGACTTCCGTCACGGCCGATGGTCGAAATTACCATTCGGAAAAGGCCCCAGACACAGGCTGTAATTACACAGCGCAAATTCTTCCAAAGGCAAAGTCGTCAAGGGTCCGTCATTTTCCTTTGACTTCCACCATACTTTTCTAGTTCTCCGGGAACGATACTTGCGAGACGATGTTGCGTGGGGAATCGAAGGATGCAGGGAATGTTCAACAACAGTTCCAGACCTTTTGCCTTTTGCAGGGAGTTTTGAACATAAGCTCTTCCCCAATGGACACTGTGTTCTGCCTGATATGAATGTCTTCTTGGCTCAGGTACGTAGAACACTTTCTGCGAGTCCAACATCAATCTGAATTTATTTCAAGCTGGATTTGATTGAATCTCATCTTTCAATCCTCCAATGATTCTTCTTCAAACTGTGACAGAAGAAGTCCGACACAGATCTTTGCCTCTGTATAATCGATTGCAAGCTCTGACCAAATCGGAGGGTAAACTGTATGAATTTTTTACAATGAGTATCGCTCGTGCGTGATTTTTTGCTGCTCTGTTGTTCTTTTAGCTTCCTAATTCCAACGAAACAGAGAAACCGCAATAATCTGCGAAGAAGGCGAAACTCCAAACGATTGCAATGATCGAGGCGTGTATTTTCAATCAGTCTACAATCGCTCATTAATACAAAATTGCAGGCATTCGAACTACTACGGCATGGTATATATCCCTTACCCGACCTCCCGTCCACGGCAAAACGCAAGCACCGCACCCAACAGTCGTTTTATTAACCGATGATGCAGCGAATCGTCAAAAGGCGGAGCAGTCGGTTATCACGTCCATCTCAGGTTGGGTATTCATGTTGCGGGCTATCGTCTTTTCTGAGTCAGGCTACAGTCCGCAAATATGTTGAGTCCATGAAAGAAGCAAACCAGCTGCTTGACCTCCTCTCTGCCGATGGAACGTCAGAAACTGAACCTACCAAAGCTGCCGCCGGTCGCCAAGTTCTTTATCCTGATGTGAAGTCCAATCACTTTCCACTCTTATGAATGTTCACCCGGTTTTAGTATCTTTCTACTTCAACTTTAATCGCCGGGGTAAAAGCTAGTAAATTGCATCAAGGTCATTTCAGTGCTAATCAGTGCAACTATCTGGAAGTAAGCTTCGCATTTCAATCCGTAGGAGAGAGCTGAATAATGTCCAGGGTAGCGTACCCGTGCCAGGATTTGAAAAGCCATTTCTTTTCGTGGGCCGTGAATCGCGCAGTTCAAGGGGATATTGTCGTGGTAGAGGCCTTTCCCGAGAAAGACTGCAAAGCTCCCGCTGATGAGGTCGTTGATCAAGAAGGTACGAGCTCATATGCTCTGGCCTTGTCAAGGATGATACTGACACAGCAACCATAGCTACGCTGAAAAATGACGATGCAGAAGACTCTGATGAAGAAAACGACGAAAACGGCAAGCAGGTGCTGGTGAAAGAATCGCGTGCTCTCTCCGGGAATTCGGGTCAGAAACCTTTATCTGAGCGCCAACAAACTGGCCGTGTAGTTGGGATTATCAAACGAAATTGGAGAGCTTATGTATGCCATATCGACAGCATGTCTCTTACATCTACTCTCACTACATCACTCTCCACCCAAACCGTTTTTGCCACCCCGGTCTCCCGCTTGCTTCCGAGAATTCGATTATGAACACGCCAAGTGTCTACCCTTCTAAATCAGAAAATTCTCATCACAATTGACCGATGGAATAGCACGTCACGATATCCCGAAGGGCATTTTGTGCGGACGTTGGGTCGGGTAGAGAGTAAGGAAGCTGAACAGGAGAGTTTACTGTTGGAGTTTGAGGTGCCGTATAGGCCATTTGGAAAGGCCATCTTGGACTGCTTGCCTCCCAAGGAGAGCAGTGGTTGTGCCACCGAAAGGTGGGCTTGATGTTGAGAAAGTCTGGAGAGATCGGGAAGATTTGTGAATTTTGAATGTTTGTAGCATTGACCCGCCCGGTACAGTAAGACTGTCTAGCTCCCTGAATTTGTACGCTAATCTGCTTGAAGGCTGTCAGGATATTGATGATGCCCTTCATGCAAAGATATTGCCCAATGGAAATATCGAAGCTGGAGTCCGTTAGTCGTGTTTCTTATTTGACAATACTATATTCTGAACCTTTCACAGACATTGCGCACTTTGTTCTTCCTAACAATCCCATGGATAGCGAGGCTGCTGCTCGAGGAACAACGGTTTATCTAGTTGCAATCGCATTGACATGCTGCCTTCGCTTCTTGGCACAAATATGTGTTCTCTCAGACCATTCATTGAGCGTCTAGCGTTTTCTTCAATATGGGTGCGAGAATGTTTATTATACGCAGCTGTGCTCTGTTAACAACCTCCACAGGAGCTGACACTAGATGCTGACATTGGATTTAATGACAGACTTTGTAACATTAAATCCAAAGCCGCATTTATGTACGAAGAAGCGCAGATCAGGAGAGATGACCCGTATGTCCGTTCACCTACGGCTCCTGAATGTGCATCTGATTCCCTTGCAAAGCAACCTTCAAGATGAACTGACGACGTCCATTCGATTACTCGATTCTCTTGCCATCAAGCTCAAGGCAAAACGGATGGCTGCCGATGCCTTGAATCTGGCTTCGCCGGAAGTAAAAATTCACCTGGACAGCGCTGACCCCTCCGATCTGGTTGATGTCGAGCAGATGGAACTACGAGAGACAAATAATCTAGTTGAAGAGTTCATGTTGTTGGCCAATATTAGTGTGGCAAGGAAAATTGAAGACAGCTTCCCTCAGACTGTAGTCCTGCGGTAGATATTCTTGTTTGCATAGCTTCTGACTCTTGCTCAGTTTTCATCTCAGACTGCACCTACCTCCGCCTAAAACTGATTTTGAGAAACTGCAAGATATATTACAGAAGACCAAAAGAATGACTTTGGACGTCAGTAGCTCCAGGCTCTCACAGCTTCGCTGGACAAGTGCATTGTATGTTGCAAGTGCCATGACTTTCAAGTAATCTTGACTAGTTTTGGACTAGGATCCAACTGAACCCGTGTTCAATACCCTTGTCAGAATCATAGCAACACGATGCATGCTCTCTGCTGAGTACTTCTCTTCTGGAAGTGTAGCAAAAAATACATTTGGGCATTACGGTCTCACTAGAGAAATTTACATGCATTTCACCAGTCCTATTCGTCAATATGCTGGTAGGTACAATCTACCTTCACTGCTGGGTCTTCTACTGACTTACATCTCTGATAGATGTACTGGTTCACCTGCAACTTGCTTCTGCGATTGGCTTTACATGTCTTCATGCTACATTGCACTCCAAGTCTCACGTCGAGCGTATTTTGGATGTTGTGAATCGTCGACATCCGAGTCGGATGGCTCAAATGGCTGGGAGTGCCAGTGGAGTTTTATGTCAGTCTGGCTTTGAAATCTCGTGGCGACGTCGCGAAGTCGCGAGGAGAGGGTGAAGTCAGAGAACAGGCTTTCGTTATTCGTAAGTACGTTCAGAAATAGCGTCAGTAGGGGTAGTCAGAGTGGGCGATTCTGAGCCGATTCTGATGTCGATTCTGGAGGCGATTCGGGATGCAGAATCGTTTGCAGAATCGGCCATCAACTCTGACCACCCCCATTTTAAACGTCGATTCTGGCAGGCAGAATTGCTCAGGAATCCTTGCGCCACCTTTTCCATATACCTTTATTACTTTGCCTACTTGCACCGTAACTCATCCAGTAATTGATTCTTTGCCTTTTTTTTTCCTCTTGGGCCCGTTATGGGCAAGTACACTGAACATCAAAGTGCGGCTATTGGGCTTATGAGAGCCTACATCTCTTTCTGGAGAAACAACGCAAAGCTGGAGAGGAAGGAGGAGAATAAACTCATAGACGACCTCTGTAGAGTGGGATATCCAGAGGAGTTCTCGTCTGAGCAATAGGAGTCTCGCTATCTTTTTGGATAGAAGATGAAGAATTTTTTTTTTGCTGCCCATACTGGGCCAAGTTCAGAAGCTGACTCGACATTGTAGCCTGCTATCTAGGAGAATTTTATAATTTTAATCTTATGTAAACATGTAGCAGAATCGACTTGAGAAACGGCCGGTCAGAATCGTGTGGTCAGCTGAAGCGGCTCGCGAGCCGCTTCTCTTGGTTGTCGATTCTGGCGTCGATTCTGGATCCAGAATCGTTTTCGGAATCGACACCCCCTATTTCGGCCTTATGCCCTGTGCACGTAAGGTTTACTTCACTACTGTAATTTACTTCAACAAATCTGCAAGTTTTTCAGGGATTGCAGGCCTTTTCTTCCACTCCTCCATCCAACTTTTTCTGTAGTCGTTATCAAACGGAAGTCCAAACACGGCGGTGACAAGCCAAATATCCTGCTCCTTCTGCCCGAACTCGGCGCGCAACACTGGAAGGACAGCCCGAGCCGAAATCAGATTCGTATTGGCGTCAGTCCGCATCGCCTGACCGGCCCTCCTCACAACCGGAGAAAGATCAACAATTCCTGCCACTCCAGCTCTGGATACAGTTCTCGCCACTCCCGCAGCTGCATAAACCCCTTCTTGTTCGTCTTCTTCGTCGCCTTTGATAGAATCTAGGGCTCGTCCGTCCTGTCCTTGTCCGTAAATTGCCCAACTCCCTTCCGCGGTTGATAGCACCCTGTTTCCAGGTGTCGTTTGAATGCGGATACGATGGATCCGCAGGTGCCACAACGGTGCATCAAGGGTAGGAGGTACGAGCCATGTTTCGATTTCAACATCTGGGAAAGGGTACCACATGGATCGGAGCATATTGCCTTCAAACCGTGCCTCTTTAGTGACTCGGCGACACTTCCATGTCTCTTGCCCATCTCCGCTGATTGCTAAGGTGCTATCGCCACCCAGTTCTTCCAACGTCAGAGAAGCGACCGGTACGCTGTAACCAAATGCAGCAGAATATGCAAGTTTTCCGTACTTGGCGGCACTTTGTTTTACCGGGTACGAGCATTGTTGACCAGAAGAGAGGAGGTAGGTATGTCCACCAAGATTAGTTGTTACTTGCAACGCGTGGCTCATGACTCTCGTTGTGTTTCGTAGACTAGCCGGGTATTCTTCCTCTTCTGCAGTCCAGAATACGCTGTTTTCCAGAAGAGCCAAACAGATAAACGCCTTACATGCCCAATAGGGTGATCCTGGAGAATTGTAGTTTTCGAGCAGGTTATGGTTGGGATACGAAAATCCGAGAGTCAGTATTCCCGATCGATCGAACGCACCGGGTTGTTTGTGAGCCCAATAGCGAATTTGACGCAGTTGTAATCCCTTAATGACACCCCAAGTCAAGGGGGAGGGAAGTGAATAGTCGACACCGGAAGCGCCGTCGGAGGGGTCGAAAGCAAAAGCAAGCGCTGACCAAAAGGCAGACATCGCAAAGCGGTAAACCAAACTTCGTCCAAAGAGGATAGCACGACCTAGAGCCTGTCAGAATAAATATCCGAGGACCAGTTAGGTAATGAAACCGACCTTCAGAGTCAAAATAGTGGATGAAATCCAAAGCAAACATACGTGCTCTGTTTCTAAACTCTTCGCAACGCTGAGGATCATCTTCCTGAGCAAGTTTGCTGTAAATGAGCTGAGCGACCTGGATGGCAAAGGAGGAAGAGTAGTAATCGAGCTGCACAATTCCCTCGGGGCCGTCTCTCGACCATCCGTCACCGATATAAAATGTATCGAGGTGATCAAGGTCGGCTTTCATTCGTTTACGATCGGCACGGGGAGAATTGACTTTTGAAAGACCAAGGTTAGCAAAGACCTGACGGAACATGACTTGAGTACCGAGGATAAGGCTAGGAAACGACGACATTCACCCTAAACCAAAGCCAGTTGGTATTCGGCATCTCCTTGTCGTTCATTCCGCCGAGCCAGTTTCCGATATCTTCTTTGGCCTTGTCGCTAAGTGGATCCCAAAACTTATGACCGGCCACAGATAACGCGTAGCCAATAGCGGAGCATTCGACCATTCTCTGGTCTTTGTCCCTCATATTTCCCCAAAACTCATCACCGCTAAAGTCAGTCCCAGCAGCTAGACCGCTTTGCCAGCGAGAAGTTCCATTGTAAGAGCTTCCGCCTCTGATGAGGCTGGCTAAACCCCAGATGGGACGACTAAACCCTTCCAGCTGAGCTGCTACGTCGTCAAAATGAGTCCCAGTATATCCGAGGTGTATTCTGGCGCCATTTGGAGAAGTATGAGGTTGCAGAGCATCTAACATAGAAATCAGAAATGCAGCGACATCTGTGCGAGATCGCAGAGGGTTAGAACGAGCTTGTTGATGGAAAGGAGAAGTAAATTCGAAGGCTCTGGACATGTTGCTAATTGCGAAACGAAAGAATCCATTTTTATAGCTATCGCAGCTGGGAGTCTCTGGATCAGAAGCTAGCTTTTGGCGGTCCGGTATACGGCTATTCAGTGCCGGGCCGCTTGTCCCCGACTCTCGTTTATTTCTTTAACCGCCATGAGCAATCCATTACAGCCACTTTCATCTCTTCCAATTCCCCCTTCTTCTCTTTCAGCTCTTTCCAAGGCAGGCTATCAATCTATAGATGACTTGCCACGCTACGATTCGGCGAACCAACTAACAGACGGTTCGATATCGCGTCAAGTTAGATCTACGTTGAAGTCTTACTAAATTATCTGAAGCTTTGAAAATACCTATTGATGCGTCTCATGCAATCTATTCCTCATCACAAAAGCTCCCTGAAAGTAACACTCTTCCCTTGACACAGTCTGCAGCAGCCTTAATCGGTTCCAGCAAGCTAAAGTCAAAAACCTTTTCTACCAACTGTCCGCCAGTTGACGCGCTTCTAAACGGTGGTGTAACCGAAGGACACATCCTTGAAATCTCAGGACCACCTGGTTCCCCGAAGGAACTAGTCCTTCTGAACATTCTTCGTTCATTTGTAGAAGCGCGCAAGAGTGTTCTTTTTGTTGGTACGTTTATCTAGGGCTCCGTCTAAACGTGTAGTTGACGCTTCCAGACTGCCAGAATATGTGCGACCCTCGTCTGATTGCTGATCACCTACAAGGTACACCCGGTTTTCCTATTTCTGCTTTTCTCAACGCTCATCTTCATCAGGTCTTCCCGATGCACAACAGCTTATTTCTTATGTCAAAATTGACAACCTAACCGAGTTTATGGTTTTTATGCATAACTTGACTTCATATACAAATGTGAACGTACTTCGGTCATTAAAATTAACCGTGCTCTCATACGCCTTTCATAGATGTCTCTACTAGCCATTAGTTCCATATCGTTCCCGTTCCAAAATACTGGGCGTTTGTCAAATGCTGCGAAGAATAACCTTTTGGAGAAAATAAAACAAACTTTCATCAAATTGTGTACATCCCAGAATGTCACGGTAGGACCATTGCGATGTTACTATGAGTATTGCGACGTAATTGTTCTCCTATAGATCGCTATCACCTCCCAGCTCGCCACTAAAATGCTGAACGCCGATGGTTCGCCAGGTACTTTTGACACCGCGGGTGCAAAAGGTGTTATGGTTCCACAGCTAGGTTAGTGCAACATGCAGCAGATCCACATTGTTCTTATTCTTCACAAGGGTCCACGTACCTTCCTTCTGGTAGGACCTCTAGGATTTTGCTAGCATTGAATGGTGCAAATAGAGGGTAATCATTAATACTTCGTCTTCCTCCTTTTAATTCTACAACTCATTGATTCCTGACTCGCAGCTTCATCCACCGTCTCGCCCCAACCCGGACAGGAAAAAATGACCCGGCGAGAGCATTTGAAATAGTGCGTCCTTTCCAGAATTCCCCGATTGACTTTAACCCCTCTCCTTATTTCTGTTTCCAAAGCGCGGCCGAATCCTTGAAGGAACAGACGAATGAAATGAATGTACAGCATATTTATGGTACTACTTATAATCGATGTTTGTTAAAATGCTCCAAAATTTTCGATCTCTCGGCTCGGCCTTGTGGCCTTTGTGGTTATTGGTCTCAGATCTGACCCCCTGTTTTCACACTGGCCCTTGCGTTGCTCGGGCTAATCTTTATTCTGTCAATTTGACAGACGCACCATATAAAGGGCGGGGGCAAAATTTCACAAACCCCGTTCTCCATTCTCTAAACTGTACACTTCTACACGCCCGAATATCATTGAAAATGCCCAAGATACAAATCGATGCCGCTGACGGTGGCCCAATCAAGATTAACTACCACATATCTACTCCAATCGAGACTTCAGCCCCATCTGCTGATCTCAGTCGCCCAACTATCCTTTTCATACATGGCGTTTTCGTTGCTCAGGAAACATTCATCGGTGAGTGCTTGGGTCCCCAAGTTTTTGATATTTGCGGTTAGAGCTGAGCCATCCCGTTTCACTAGCACAATTCAATGATCCGAACCTACGACGCTTTAACCTGGTCGCGTTAGACTTGCGATCACATGGTTCCACCGAGGGCGACGTTCCCGACGACTATGGGCCTCAGATGGCCGCGAAGGATGTTGTTTTGTTTATGGTGCGCCACAGATCATTCTGTGGATACTCTGACTAAAATTGTCTCGTTAGGACGCACTGGGGATTCCCCCGTGTCATATATTTGGGCTCTCTATGGGCACCATCGTTGCTCTGCAACTAGCAATCGACCATCCTGATAGAGTTCTCTCATTATTTTTGCTATCACCCTTAGGACTCGACGAGGTAGGATAAGTTTGCAAACGCTTCTCCCGTTATATTTACCAATATAATATACAGCCGCAAGAGGTGGCGGAAGGGCGAAAGGCGATACACGACGCATGGGTAGAGGGTTTCAGCGCCGAAGAAACCGATGATGATGCTCTATTTCATGCTGTAGGAGGTGCTCTGGAGCTCGTATCGAAAGACCGTCATAGCGCCGTCATAGAAGCGTACGCGAATCGAAATATTTCTTATTCAATCAAAGATGCTGATAAGTAATTATGAAGGTTATTGGCCAGCACTCTTCCGCAGGCAATGATCAATTGGAACAAGCAACATTTGAGGGAATATCGAATTACCACCTTAGATTTCATTATCCAACGCAAAGCTCGCACAAAAGAGGAACTAGCAAAGATCAAAGTACCTGTTAAACTCTTGCATTGCTTAGGAGATGTTGCGTATCCGGCAGAAGTCAGCGCAAGCTTTTTGGAATTGCTCAAGGATGCAGGCGTAGATGCGTCTTTAGATACAGTGCCTGACGCTTCCCACTTCGGATGCTGCGAGGATGCAGATTTGTCAGTTCTTGTATCATTCAATAGGCCGTTTCCAAGCTTTTCTAATGATCTTGCAGAATAAACCCTATCCTACACAATTTTATTATCGCGAACACGAATACAGAAGTTCCACCGTCGGTTGAGGGCGTGAGCTCTCCTTGGAATGTACGTCATAGTCATAGCTTGCTTTGTTGAACTAACTTCGTACCCAGGAGACGCTAGATTGGAGGCAGATTCAAGGAGATCTCGACGACGATATATTGATCCTTTGAATTTCGCTTTCGTCCACCTTTCTATACCTACTAAACCATCACGACTTCATCCGGCGTAACAATGACATCCATCTTGCAATCGTGCTCGCTAGTTGGGATGGATGAATCCAATAGTTGCTCACGAAAAGCTAATGCCACTGCAGGGCGTTTGACTTCAAAATTTGAAAGATCTGGATCGAGAGCAATGACTTGCCTAGTAAAGGACGCGGTCTTCCATTAGCTATGTATCGTGCAATATACCTATCGTAGTACCCTTTACCATGTCCAAGACGAGACATTGAACGATCAAAGGCTACACCTATGAAAAATTGAATATGCCTTCAGCGAATAGAGATAGTTCGTACATACCAGGGACTAGAATCAAATCCAACACAACATCCATCGCTTTTAACTATGATTAGCGAAGGAAGAAGGTTCAGAATTTGAACTGACCATTTGGACGAGGCTTTCCTTCCCACTCATCGGAAGGCTCTCTTATGCCCCATAAACCACTTGTTAAGGTATCAAGATCATCCCGGTTATGTACCTTCAAAGACTCCATAGAACCATTTTGGGAAACTTTTGGTACAAATAAGGACTTATTTCCTGATGTTAGCCTGGGCTTAGGTCAAACACAGCTCAAGATAGAGAGAACAAACCCGACGCAAGGACATCTGCAACAATTCCAGACGTGTCTACTTCTCCAGATGGCATGCTGAGGAAGCAGCTCAGGTTGTTGCAATCTTGAAACACGGGAAGTAATGACACCTTTGCAGCTATCGCGCGAGCTATTTGGTAGTCGTATTCAATTATATTTACGATTACAAACAGGAAGATTACATTGTTCGTTGACGTATGATGGATCCAGTGAGCGAAGTGCGGTGGACATAGACTTTCGAAGAGTCCGTTTTTGACTTTGTATGGTTGACAACATGGCTGCACGAAGCAAGGAGTTCAGGCATTCAATTCAGCTTGGTCGCGCGGGCCGCAGCTTCGGACTCGGCAAGACCGGCTCATTCCCGACTCCTACCCCCAGCTAGCTAGGCTAGCTGTCCTGTAGTTCACAACGAAAAAGACTTGTTCGTGGATACGAGAAAATGCTGGAATTTGATGTTTCCAGGTTACGGTATACAGTACATATGCAAAAATCTTTGTCGACACTTTTTAAAACAATTAGAATTTGGCGTCACGTACAAAAATGATTTCTGGACATAAGTTCAAGTCATGACAAACCAACAAAGCTATATTTACATCAAGTACAATGAGGCTCAGTTACGCCGGCTTCGATTCCGGCTTCATCGTGGCGTGGGCATGAATCAGCGGTAGGGATTAGTGAAATAGATTACTCTTGGGTCAGATTGGAACTTTCGGCTGCAAGACCAGGGAGTTTGCGGTACTTTACAAGTGTAAATACTACAGCGGACTAAGAAGTCGAGGCAATTACTCACCTGGCTAGCATAGTAAAGGATATGATTCGGCTTCCTCGTACGAGTTACGTTCTTCATATATTCCTTCGTGAGCCTCAAAAGATAAAACAGGCCGCAAAGGGAATGATAATGCGCGAAGGCTCTGCTCTACAACTGAGTCGTCTTTGGCATCTTCCCAGTCAGAGTCGCTCTCCTCCTGGATAGAGTTCAACGACACTACATTCGTGTGAGATGACAAACTTATCGGCATCCATTTAAGTTCTGCGGGTGCACTTCTAAGATCGTGCTCCAGCTCATTTATAACGGATTTGTTGACCAAGTCAGGCACAGTAGCTCGAGGTGCAGTGCCAGGAATCGCTACATCATCTAAAAGATTATTCCCATGTGTACGAAGGTGTCGTTTGGCGTTGGAGCGAACGGTAAATGTGCGCGTGCATCCTGGATAAGTGCAAGAGAATGCTGACAGAGAGGCCGTGTCCGTCAGCTGGTGAATGCGTAAAGGAATTGAAAGAAACGTACGCTTATAATTATTGTGCGTATTCATATGCGTCTTCAATCCGCTGGGTCTGATAATGCATGATTTAGAAAGATAAACACTCAACATGTCAGTTGACGCACCGAGGAAACTGTTTCAAACAGATCTCACATTGATGCATCTTAGCAGGCTTTCTCTTTCTCTTACCAGCCTGACGGGTGTCAGTTGTCGTCATCGCCGACGGCTCAGTTTGCGCGTTCATGCAGGGATGCACTTCACAATCATCCACAGACATCGGGGCAATCACATCGGTACTAATGGCCGAGGGCTTTTCGTTTTCACCATTGTGCTGGAGCTGCAATACTCGAGGAAACGTATAAGTTGGTGGAGTTTCCGGACGGATCTGTCGGGCCTCTTCTGTCGAGGCTCCATGGTCAATGAGAATGGAAGGGGACCCATAAGCACCTTGTACAACGCATTCCGATTCATGAGGAAGATACCTTGAACGGTTTTGACCGGGGAAGGTAGACGAGTCGAGCAAGGCATTCTGCAACGTGTAAGATTTCTGGAGAAAAATCCCGCCGTCCGACGAATGGAAAGACTCGGACCTCTGCGTATGTTCGAATCCGTGCCTCGAATTTTCGTTTGGGAGCGGAAATCGATAACCTCCGGGGGCAGGTTCATGCTCAATCTTCTCGAAAGATACTGCTGCTTGATTTTCGAAAAACAGCTGTGGACGTACGCGTGAAGAAGTGTCAAGTGTGGGTGGACCTCGTTCCTGCATGAACTCAAGGTAAACAGGTCGACGGTAAGCACTACCAGAATAATTATATTCGTCAATGGGGGAATTACGAGCGTAATTTTCCCTTAGAGAATCATGGCGAGCGTAGCCCTGAGAGCAGCGAGGAGAATCATAAATCAAACGCGTTTCGGAAGGGGACTGAGAGGAATCATGCATGTTCATATGCGACCCAAAAGCAAGGGAAATAGAAGAACTCGAGAAAGATGGTTCGTCCATTTGGAAGTAGGGACTCGATTCAGAAGCTTGGTAGCTCCTTTGCGCACAAAAATTTCAAAAGTTATACACCACGACTGCTGGACACATATGAAGTTAGTGCTCGTTGAAGTGCAAATGTAAGAACTCAACCTACTCGAATTATTGGCCTTTAGAATGTTGAAAAGTAAAGACGCAACCCAGAGGGTATTTAAATGTTGCTAAAGATCGCGCGATAGAATCTAACGTCGAAAGATCGGTCAAAGATGCACGGAGATAGACCGCACAGCAAGTAAAATGGAGGGAAACGAGGCTATTAAAAGCTGGAGAAGTGATTTTGAAGCCTATGGCACTTCCATTGAAGCACTCCGAACTCCGACAGTCACTGCTGAAATAGTGTAAAGTTTTACCCAAAGCAATGCCGGAACGCTAGGAATCCAGAATTAGCTACTACATGTCCCTTGTGGCATTCCATCAAAAGCCCTTCGGTTCAGTGGGATGCATAAAATTAATCAAAGAGAAGCACGACAATGCGTCAAAGTCATTGATCGAGGCATGAGGGTTCAAGCTCAGGGAAAGTTAGTTCTATCCGTTTGCCCACTACTAGTTTACTCCGGACCCGCTAGTCCCTCGAACATTTAGATCGGCTTCGCAATAGCATCAGAAAATCACCAAATAGAGTAAGGCGAATTATACGCAGAAAATCTTTGAGAAAGCTTATCGTAGTCGGTTGAAACAGATTTCATAAATGAAAGCGCAGAGCGAAAGCAATAACAATATAGATACAAACATATTCTATACTTCAGGTAGAGATATAGCCAAATCAAAATTGGAGTATGCTATGGACAACTTGTTTGTTCTCAGTATACGAACTACTCATAGAGGTCAAGATGACCCAACTCACCGAAACCGTTCAAACCGCAATCGCGTCAAGTTATCGGTGTTCTCGGGTACAGGTCCCACGTCGGGACTAACAGCTTCGATGTAATCGCCGATTTGCACCTCTTGGAAAGAAAGGCTTTTCCTGCTTCTGACAGAGTTGGCGGGGGTAAGGATGGCAGCAGACCTTGACGCTGGCTTGGAGGGTATGAAAATCTGGTCTTGTTCAGAGGTGTTGCGATGTACAAAGGGCGTATGAAGGAGGGGAAGGTTTTGTGCCCCCTGTGAGAGACGATGTCTTCCTGTGGGTGTGACATTGGTTTCCCTTCGTCTGAGGAATCCCTCCGGCAAGATTCGGCTCCTGCGAGCTGCCCGTAGATGGGGTGTCTCAAATGCCCACGCCTTGCGCCACCCCGCAGCGACGACATCGGTCCGTGAAGCGAGAGCCAAGATCTCCCTCTCCTCCGGGTCATCTAACTCTTGCGCTTCTGAGAGATTCCTATGATCAGGAGAGTTGGGAAGATCTCCAGCAAGCTCTTCCGGAGTCAGCGGCGAAGGAGTTGGGGTGTGGTCATTATCAGAATCAATTTCACTGGAGGACTCGTTGCCAAAGCTATCTCTTAGATCAACGGTGCAATCGTGTTTGATGGGGGCAGAACTTGTGGTACTAATCTCGGGAGAGGCTTTCACGAGCACCCTGACGGAAGTATTGGGAGAGGCAGGCCGTCCAGGTCGCCAAAACTGAGCTTGACACTCCGCCGGAGGGCTTGATATTGGATCAACTCCGAAATCGAGACCGCCTGGTTCGGCCTGCGGAGAGATTTGTCGGGTTCGAGGTTGAATTGGAGAGGATAAATCATCGAAATCCCTTGACATCGACGGCGAAGGTGATATGTAGCCATCTTCCTGTTCTACGGGGCTGTCCTCAAGCTCAATGTCTTCCGCCATTTCAGGGTCGACATGTCCTTGAGCGACTAGCGAGTCCTCATCATTCGCTGGACAATCCTCCTCTTCAAGCCCCAGATTCTCTTTCTCGATCCCAAACCCTACACTTCCACCTGACGACGCTCGCCTGACGTTTGAAGCCACAGATGTCCCGAAAAATTTTGACGACGTGATGTTTGGGGACGTCGGCGCAGAGGAAGGGCTTTTCCGTTTCTTCTTGGCGGCCAAGTCTTGACCAAGTACTTCCGCCAGCGTTCGCTTCCCACTTGCCTTGCCAGTAGTTACGATCGGCTTTGGAGGAGGGGATCTGGCTCGTCGAGGTATTATAGGGTTCGGGCCTGTAACAAAAGATTGCAACATGAGAGTCGACAGTAGGATGACTAGTAGAATTTGACGTACCGAAGAAGCTCAAAATTCCACCATTGATTGGCTTAATCTTCTCCTTGCTCTTGCCCTTAAAGTTCGAGCCATTCGGTAAATCTCGTAAGATACGAGAGTGGGGATGGAAGTTGGGATTTATATCTTCCATGCCTTCTAGAGTCACGGGGTCGACTTCTCCCGTCGCAAGCTTCTTTGCCAGCGCAGGCTCTAAATCTCTAAATGAAATGGGTAAGACACTGCACTGCACATCATACAACACTTTCTCACCTTCCAACATATGCCTCTGATAGCTCATCCCAGTCCTCCAAGTTAACATCGGTCAGATAGACCAGTTTCTCCAACGAAGAATCATACACTCTTTGGTGGAGAAAGCATTTTTCCGCCAGCTTGAAATGTTCAAGATATCCCTTTGGAACACGCTTTTTCCCTTCCAAGGCAATTTGCTTGATCACGGCCTGTGGGGTCTTGAACTTTCTTAACAAAGCGCACGCGGTCTTCAAGCCAATGCCGGGGATACTTGGCAAGTAGTCACAGCCACTGAGAATGGCCATGGAGCGGAATTGATTGTCAGACCAGCCTACCAGCGATATGCCATTGGCGTCCGACGAATTTGCAGTGACAGACCCAAAGTCTGATCTGGATATGGAAACTACCGTCCTGGCGACAGGGTCGAACTTGAAGAGTACAGTTTTGCAGCCAAAGACGAGGAGATCGGAATCTTCGGTCAATATTGCTGATACAATGCCTCTTCGTTCTAGATAGGCGAGTTGCGCGTCGGCCTCATATGGAGCAACGACATATTGAACAGATTCTGCGCGCAAGGCCTGGGAAAAAATCATTAGCATACAAATCACAGCGGAATGAATGAGACGCACCTTTATTAGCTGGTAGGCCATCTGAGGTGTAACATCGACACATTTGAGGTAGCACTCTCGAGCCTGAGAATGTCGACCCTGCGAGGCAAGCAGATTTCCTCGGGTAAGTTGCTCATCTCGTTTGCTTTTACGTTCCATCTCTGTTCCCTTCTTTGCTGGCAATGGACCTCCATCGAATACGATATACGGCTCTATGCCGTGGTAACGTAGCAATCTAACCTTTTCCATAGCGTAATCGACATATCTGTGAAGAGAGAAAGAGTATAAAGTACGAGCAAAGGTGTATAGATTATACTAACCTGTGAGTCGGTTTACCTGTGGCAAGTTCAGTGGCGCAAGTAAAGACACCTTTATGAAGCCAAACATAGGCATCAACTGCAATAGTTTGCCCAGAGAATTCCGAGAGATGTTTCGTAGATTGTATAGATTTCAGAGCTGGCAATAGTCCTTGGATACCCATTTCGTGGGTCAGCCCGAAAGCCTGGATATCGTTTGAGAGAGCAGAGTCAACAGTGAGCGGTGGTCATTACAAGGGTCGATTGAGTTTCTGTCACAAAACGTGACTATTATTTCGACGCGAACCTCGAACCTGCCAAATAACGCGTCAACAAAGACGGCCCGGAGGGGTTCCGGTTGACGATATTCAAAAATTGAGTATCTTTTTGATTGTAAAGGTGGTATACTATTACACTTTGAATGATCTTTAACTTTTTTTTAATCTATGCGAACTCGAAGAAAAGGAACAAGAAAGAAATTTGGAAGAGGAGTACTACACAACAAAGTGACGATGCAAAGAAGTTTGAATGACAATGCTAAAACGATGCCGATGATGCTTGATTATTATGATACGATGCCAAAATGGAAGAAAAGCGGGGAAGCGAACGATTTCGGGACCCCAGCTAAAACGAGCGTAAAGCGAAACGCATACAGGATACGTGAATGCCGTATATTTTATGAATAAAGTCGATAGAGAAGAAAGTGCGAATGGGAGATCGGAACAGTCTGTTGACTTTCTCATCTTATGAAATCTCGAACAAGTCTAGTTGAAATGAGCCTCTTGCTTACACCTCACAACGACACGGTAGACGTTGTCTAGTAAGGCGGTCGCTTGAACTCGTTACGGATTTCCTGTGCTTCCGGATCGCTCTCAAACTCTTCTGCAGGTGAGCCTTTAGCAATTATGTTGCCCATGGCGTCAAACTCGGGATCGGTGTACGTTCTTCCAGTCGAAGGTGACTCGAAGGTTTCCATCTACGCGAACGTGAGTGTTTATGGCATACATCCCCCAAAAAATGAACGGACCTGAACGTGAACGCCTTCCGACTTCAGGGTTGTGTTCAGCCTTGGTCGTTGCACGGTCGATTTAGAATTGCTACGGAACGCAAGCGTGGACGCTTGTGTTGTACTGGGAGAGACAAAATGAGAGCGACGAATAGGATCAAGTGATAGAACATACGCAAACATTTCCGGTCCAGAGGAAGTGAATAGAGCTAGCCTACGTACAGCTCTGCAAGCAACAGTCTATACGGACCAACTGAGTGAATGAGGAAAGAAGAAAATCAATTGATACCTACAGTCGATGCGATAGCAGACGGCACATTTGCAATGATGCTCATAACGGGATTCAGGTCCAATATCATGAAAGTCTGTACAAGACTTGAGATCGACCGTGAAAATCAAACTAGAGGAAACGTACAGTTGCGAGAAGGTTGGACAAGAAGGCAATGAAGAAGTAAATCAGCCCATCGCCGAAGATGAGCACCACCAGCTTGGAGCGTCCCATAACTTTCGAACTATCGAACTTTATCAATAATGTACATGCAACAGGTTTCGAAAGAAATACCTCGGGGCATTTATGACGAGTTTCCAAGCAGTCAGGCTGAGTACGGTAAAGTCGAAGCACATGGTATATATGAAGGTCGCCGCGAGCAGTTTGTTGTCCGTGTCTTTGAGAAGAAGACCGCATGTAAGATATGTGACAAACCGAATGAAAAATAACAGATACCTGTGATAATGCAAGCCTTCGTATCGGGATCATAAGCGGCGTGGATTAGAATGCCTAATGATTAGAAAATAATGAATCAGCATATAACCACGACGAGCGGCTTATTTGGGAGGAAAACCGGTCGCGAAAATACTACCTACCATGAAGGAGAAGTGACCAATGACCCAGTATGACAAGCACCAGGGGAATCACGATATACCACCTTTGCGACCAAACCGCCATACTAAAAGAGTGTGAGATTCCTTGGTGAGGTCTCCTTGCATGCAAGGAACGCACGTTCTGAGCGAGAAGTTGATCGAGGCCAGGCCTATGGCAGCATTCCCGAAGCATGAGTTGAAAGTGTAAAGGGCTTGACAGTTAATTTCACTGGCGAGATTAAGAATCCTTGACCACGATACGCCAGCATGATACTCACGTTGTTACATCGAGGGAGATGGTTCTGAAGAACATTTAAAAGGTGAAATTTAGCAAGTGCATAATATGACTAACATTCCGATAAGAGCGAATAGTAGGCAGTAGCGGTTCAAGAAATAGAATATCTGATGGGGGATTTAGTGCGAGTCTTTCAATGCTGAAAGAGTAAATATCCACGTACCAAAGGCCAACGGAACTGCTTGCGGCCTCTGATGTAGCTCCAGTCAAAATCGAGGGACGTGAACCACTCCCAGCTGAAGACAAACTCGCGTCAGTTAAAAATCGGAGATGACAGCAAAAGCGCATACATGTAAAGTCCCAGGAGTACATGCATGAAATTTGTAAAGACCACTGCAGAGTATTCAATATTCTACCGAAACAGCGGGATTTTGATTTATCCTACCCTGATCTTTTGCAATCTCTGCCTTTGATTGCCAATCTACCATTATGGCGAGTTAGATATTGAGAGGAGAAGAGGGGGAAAGGTGTCGACAGTGAGGACGGGAAGGTGAGGGTAGGAGGAGGAATCGGAGGGTGAGGCACGGAAAGGATCCCAATTAAAAACCTTCAATGAATGACAGCACCAAGTTTGGCTTTGCTTTGCCGGGGTCTTCGAATTCTTCCTGAGAACCGCCAAAGAAGGTTTCCAGCCATTTTTTTTTTCATTGCTGTAAAACTGTTTATAAATCTGAGAAAAAGGTTCCTCGAGCTATAAAAACCAACAGCCTCATGGTTGTGTGTCCTCGAGATGTTTTCCTTCTGAAAAACCGCAAAGGGAATGGACAAGTTAGTGCGGCATTTGCCGTCTCGGTGTAACTGCAAAGCGATATGCTTCATTAACGGCCATTGCGTCCATTTGACGTACCAAATCGAACTTCTTTGGAACTTCAGATGCTACGCTCCAAGTCTCTTGGACACTTTCAAGATATAGACCGATGGTCCAGGTGCTTACATGGAATCAGATCAAGATAGATATATTCATCCATACTAGGAGAGTTCCAAACCGCATCTAGCATACAATACAATGTATCATTCCCAAAGCGAGGAGCATGTTGCCCTTTTCCATCATTGGGGGAAAATATTACTTGTCAAGACAATGTGGAGGTGGCCAGATTGCCGACAGCCTTTCTCAACTGCTCCGGTTCTGTTGAGGGCATGAACCGCTCCCGTTGCTCTATATGAGCTCCTTCATCTCGTGTTTTTTTGTTTTTTTTTTTCAAAGGAGGAGCAAAAAGTTGTTCTGATGATACGCCTATGTAGCTGTTGTCGAACAACGCCGAGTCGCGATAAACACGGTCGCCAAGATTCCCGACCCAACCTTCCTGTTCGGAACATCACCCATGCAAGATGAATTAAAAAGGCAGGCAACATATCGATTGTTTTCCATGAATGGAAATTTCCCTGCCTGCTAATTTCGAAGGAAGTTCCGATACGAATGGGGCATGAGAAGGTTCAGCGCATGTGCCAAACCTTGTTAAGTGAAAGCTGAATATGAAAATCATGATGGTGCAGCCCTCAGCGCTTCCAATCAACACCGCTCATAACGCTAGCGCTTATTTTGCTCTTTAACCTCTCAAGGAATCGTAGAAGAGTGTAAAGGACAGCTCTACCGCTGCGTTCCGCACGAGTTTTTGGCTCCGGCGCCACTATATCCGAAGCTTACGTAGAAGGAAGTAGCCCTCATCCTTTGCATCCACCAAAACTCCGTACGGATGAGGGAGGTGGGGAGGAAATCACTGGAAAGGACTCCAGGAAACCCAGCGTCCGTGAGAGTTATGGGGTTCAAAATGGAACGTCAATACCACCTTTCAAGGAAGAGGCGAAATTAGGAACGAAGGCAACAAAATAAGAAGTCACAAACAAACAGTAAAAACATTCTTCCCACTGATCAGGGTGTTCAGATGGCTTCCGATTTGGGAAGCCAATTTAGGCATCTATACAAGTGCCCGTAACTATTTTTCTTGTATCTTCCGAGCAACATGAAGCCACAGCAACACTCGAAACCGCGGAGGTCCAGCAGGAATATGTGTGTGCGGGGAACAGATCGTATACCGCTCGAATGCGGTAGCTTGTAGACCTTAGAAAAGATGGCCTTAAGGTTCATATCACGGGCAAATTTTTGGAGACGTGGTATGACAGTATGCACGCTGCTAGAAGCTCAGTACTGAGAGCCTCTACCCATGTGTGCAGTACAGCTCAATGGAATGGGCTAGACGATGGGGGACAGCGGAGGTCCATAGCATCCGGCTGCAGTCTAAAGGAGACGAGATCAAGTTAGAGTGCGGCTGTTTTGGGGGTGAACACGGTCATGGTCTCACCATTCAATTTTTATTACTTTTGCGAATCGAGAAAGGACATGTACTGTCAATGAAGGTAGTGCTTTGAACTTGCGCTCAGATTAGCCTGATTTGGTCGGATAAACCATTTACATAAAGAAAATCAGTGGTTTCTCGGGACGCTCGTCAAGCGGGGAGGTCTTCCAACTCGAAAATACCACCAGTCAGGGCATTCAGGTATCCCTGGTGAATGTAATCATTCGTCGAACGTTTCTTGAAGCATTTCTGACGCAAGGGAGAAGCGTCTGATGAAAATACGCATTCACGTATTCAGTGTTTTGGCAACGGCGTTGACTGATGTGAAGATGGACTTCAGCTACGGTTTGGCGGCGGGACCGAACACCTCGCACATTCTCAGCAAGGACCAGAGATCGTAGGACCTACAAGCTATAAGTGATCCAGACAGCATGAAAGTCGGAAGAGGATGCCAAAGGATGACCGATGACACGAACTTGAACTCAAAAATCCAAATTTCTTAGCTCCTGCGGTCCTGACCACTTAGATGAATAACCACTTACCACAGCTCACAGTGCCACTAATCGATCGCGCTGCGGGGCTCGTCGGACATAACCTGCCTGTCAACTCCGAAAAACCGTAGGCAGAGCTTTCGAGTTCATGTATGTCCAAATGAATGAGAAGGTCGCATCCTTATCTCGCAATGACTGAAATCCCGGAGGGATATACGGTTCAGATTCTCTGGATCGCGACGAATAAAGTCCGACCACTCATTACTCTACGCTTCAGTATGTGCAATTGTAAGCCTTTCATAGCGTGCTACATAACAGATCAGTAATGTTAGGGTATCATTAATTTACTGCGGAGATGGATTCCCGTAAGACACACTAAAATTACAGAAGCTCGAATTTTTAGGATATTCTAGTGAGGAACATCTACTCGAATTTGGCGAAGTGATGAAGTGAGTGTTTGATTTGGAGAACGAAAGAAGAATGAATGAACGTTCGAGAAATAGGAGTTGATAATCTACAAAGCTGCAGCTTTTGCTTCAATATCGTAGGATTCGAAGTTGCTCTTAGTTTCATCGCAGCGTAAATGAAGGTCGATCCCATTCGGACTACTAGGAGTAATTGGTTCGCCATGAGCTTCGGTATAAGTTTCCATTTGAACTTGAACATGTACGCCTGAGGCTGTATGGTGATTTGCCGCAGCCACCGGCTGTACGGCGAATCTCAATCCGCTTCCTCGACGAAGCTGACTTGCAGTTATACGTGATCCGGAGTTACTGCAACGAGAATGAATAGGTCTCATTTTTCAACAAGATTGAAGATACGCACAACATTTCGGGTTCTTCGTTGGTGAAATTGGAGAGCCGCCGAACAACACGGCAAGCCACAATCTATGGGAGCAGAATGTGAGGACAATGAGTGGGAAGTGACCAGAAAAGACGGACCGTGCTAGCGATAGCAGCGGGAACATTAAATATCACAGTCATGATATAGTTCAGATTGAGAAGCATGAACACGGTGGCGAGCAAGTTCCCTAAGAAACTATAGGTAACTCCTTTAGTACCCCGGTGAGAAAAAAACAGCGGAAAAGCTAACGCAATGAAAAAGTAGACCAGTCCGTCACCGAAGAGCATTCTCCCAAGACGGCTTTCGCCCAGAGCACTGGCATGACCCTTCCGCGAAGATAATTTATACGCGTTGAGAAGGAAAACGAGTAAATCAAAGAGCATGGAGTAGATAAAAGTCGCCGCGAGGATGCGATTGTTCGTGGAAATAATCTGACATTGACTGGTCTGATCATTCCAAGCAACTTTGAGCAGAACCCCGGCTGAAAGAAAGTGGCGAGTGAGGACATCCAACTCGTAAAATGTGGCGCCACCTTACCTTGTAAAATTAGCGCCCAATGTCCGAGAATGACTAGTGTTAGAACGATTGCGAGTCGTGTAGAATTTCTGTAAACCGCCAGTCTGTGACCCCCGTAAGCTCAACAAACGTATATCTCAGCTAAAAACCTCACGTGCGTATACAGAGATTGATACTCGCAAGTCCAAGACTTGCGTTCCCCGCAAGCTGATTGAAAATGTAGAGTGCTTGACAATTGAGCTTACTGTGTGAATGCATGAATCTCATGAAAGCGGAAAGAAATAGTGAAGCGCTTACGTTGTGGTATCAAAAGAAATCAGACTGACAGAAGGAGCACAAAAAGTTCCGTGAGTAGTGGAACTAGATTTGCAGCAAGATGCACTTACATTCCGATGAGAGCGAAAAGTAGAAGGTATCTGTTTGCGAAATAGAATCCCTGAAGGGCATCATCTCAGAAAGAGCTGATCACTAGAGAGAGCCCATGCACTCACAAGAGGCCATCGAAATGGCCTTTTGCGGGTAATTACTTCCCAATCAAAGTCGATAGTGAGGAACCATTCCCAACTAGCAACGGAGAGTTCAGAGCTTTCTCAAAGGGAAGATATTGTAAACTGGGAACTGACAGATAAAGGCCCATGAGAGCATGGATAAACTTGACAAAAACACCAGCATCTAGCTGCTCTTCCGCCTGAGACGACCAATTTGGCATTGAGAAGTGGATGATGATAAAGATCCTAATGAAGCCAGGAGGGGAGATTGCGGGGGCTCAGTGTTCGAAAAATTTTAGAGGTCCTATTTGTATGTGCCCAAAGGTGCTCGGGACAGCCATATATGTGGCGCTTATGTCACCAAGTATCGAGGAACAAACGACCGAGAAGATAGGAAATGGTGCGAATTACAGTTGATCCCATTCGAGAATGACTTCGACACCATTCCTAAAATGCACGGGCCCGCGTTATGACGGCAGGCCAACTCCTAGAAATAAAATTTTCCCGGCTGGACCTTAAGAATCACTGATTTAAATTACACCGTCAAGGACTGACTGATATATTTATGCCGTCGGTCAGAGCGATGAGCTTCTTGGAATGATTGAGATCATGTCTATCATAAAGTAATCGCCAGTTTGAGTTGACTCTGCAGTTAGCCTGGTGACGGAATGAACGCAATAACGCTGACTGAATGAAAAATATCATTGAAGCACTCACATCCACAGCATAGTTGAAGGCTGGCAGGGTTGCAGTCATTGGTGGACGTTTCAACATCGCAAAACATGAAGAAGCTTTGAATGAATCGAGTAATACGACAAGCAGCTTCTTAGAAGCTAACAACGAAGCGGTATGCGCCCCTTCCGTTTTTAGCGCCCATGAGCGCTTACATTGCACCAACACGTTTGACCAATGCCGCCATTACCTTCAACCCTCAGTTCTGAAGCCTTACAGCTCATATCCTCTTTTCGCAGAAGGGAGATTGACATTATAGAAGTACAGATCCCTCGGCTGAGAACGTGTCCTGGTCCTTTGTCTCTGCAGCAGAATTTGGCCACAGAATTGCGTGAAGACTTGGATGCGCTAGCCCGTCAAATAGAGGTACTGTGCTGCAAATTCTTGCTCTACATCACGTCTCCAATCCTCATCAGTCTCTAGATGTAATGGTAGATGATCAGAAAGCTCAGAAGAGTCGCAAAGAGCTGAGGGCCCTCATTGAAGAGTTAAAAGAAACGCTTCTCAAGTTTGTCCTTCATATCCTGACCTGTTTCTGTACTGATTATCCCGAGTTAGATTGCGAAAAGACTATCGTGCAGCAATGCTCACTTCAAAACGTGCGATTGATACATCTAGTATGTCGAATAAAGCCGAGCTTTTCGCCTCACCGGCTGGCAAGGGCCGCGATGCCAAGGATGTGAACGAAAAAGTCACGTAGGTACCCTGCTGGATAATTTTCGTCCTATTTTGACCCCAAATTCAGCGAAGATGCGGTACAGAAAGCCAACAACGATGTTACTGAAGCTTTGCAACGAACTCTAGGTCTCATGCAAGGCGAGCTCGAACGTTCTGTTTTGGCGACCCAGATGCTTGGTAGGCAGTTCACAAAACACTTTCTGCTGTAAGCTCAACTTAGACTAGATTCTTCCATCGCAACTCTCCGTGCTACCTCATCCACCCATGACATGCTCTCCAACGCAATGGATACGTCAAAACAACTCATAACCGCGTTACAGAAAGCTGACTGGATTGACCGGCTAATCATCTTCTTTGGCCTCGGTGTCTTCTTCCTCGTCGCCATATTCATTCTGAAACAACGAGTTGTCGACCGCAGTGTACGACTCGCTTTCTGGTGGACACGATTTTTACCTTCCGGAAAACCTCCAGCTGTTCCAATTTCTAGCTTGTCTACTGTCGGCTCCTTTCTGTTCGAAACTGCAACTATTGCTCCTAGTGTTATGACTACTGCCGCTGCCGCCGCTGCATCCGTTACGGCCTCTGTTGCCTCTTCGCCATTGTCACTTAACTCCGAAACTATCTCATTGAATTCGAATTTGGATAGTGATAGTGCCTCGTCTTCGTCGTCGGTCGTATCCGTTTCTGCAGGAGACCTTGATGACTTCCTTGGCTCAATTGCCTCAGAGGTAGTGTCAGAGACCGAGTTGCTGGTCGAGCCTTCACGCTCTATAGACGAGCCAGAAATTTTAATGGCATCAGAAACGACGGCCGCCGATTCAGTCGCCTCAGCCATTCACGAGGAGCTGTAGGGACATTGTAGGGCTTGATCTGGGCAAAAGCTTCATGCTTTAGGTAGATCTCTAATGCTTTATTTGGCAACGAATCGTGCTCATTTTAAGTTTGCATCTAATTATTCGACCGAATGAACATACAGCCGCCCGAAGCTCGCCGATGCAAACTTTGGGAAGGATGGAAGATATCCGGATTCTGGCAGCAGGCTGAATTGTATCGATGCTCCGGAAACATTACAGTAATTTTCAGGCTCAGACAGTAATGCAACTCAAGTTATTGCTGTTGCATTACAAGGAAGAATAATTAGTCTGTTTGGCCGCACTTTGGATAGATAAGAAGTACATCCTCAATCTACTTCATAGGCATCTGCAACTCCTTCGTACAAATGACGTCTTCGTCTCTAATCAAACGAATTCGATGTCTGGGTGCCCACGTAAGACCATTCAGTCGAAGGCTGCCCGAAGGACTAAGAGAGTACACTTACACTTCCTGAAGATGGGATCTCAAACCATCGAAAGAGTACAAATTTGTCGTGAGTATGGATTTGGGCGTGGAGGTAACGCCCGCCTGAGCCGTGTCGGTTGTTGCTCCATCACTGACGAGATTGAAACCATTTGTGCCAGATAAAGTGGTATCTGTGGCGGGCGGATCAGATACAGTGGATGTGGTCGCGGCCGAAGAAGATGAGGAAGCACTATCTAAGGTTGTCGTCACAAGCTTTGGCCTTTTCTGGATGCAATGGCGACACATGTATATCTTTACGTTTCGGTTGTTAGTTGCAACTTTGCCTTGACTCGTCAACTTTGAGACAAGCCCGCGAGAAAGGGGATGGTTTCCGAGAATTTTGCTGGCTTCATCTGGTGGCAAAAGTGCGAGGGACATGGAGTCATGGCGATGGGAGTGTCCGATCTGGCAGCCGCCTTTTAGCTCAGACACAGGCAAATTTGATACAAAAATTAATACCACGGCCATCGGTTCCAACACAATTTGTGCATCACAACTCAAACACAGCACCCTTGGCCCTATTGCAGACAACAACACATCTGAACCTTTTTCGTCGCCTGGAATGCTACAGAGCTCCAAAAGCGTGGATAACGCTGCAATAGCCTAGAAGGAACGAGTCATTTAACATTGACATGAGAATCTATTACAGACTTGCCTGCACATCCTTCGTGAATCTCGAGGCTTTGAACGGCTTTGGAGATACATCCTTGTCCATAGTCGTAGCACACATATGCATGATAGCACCGGAATAATCGAGACAGCCAAAATCTTTGTACTTTGCCTCTACCCTCTGGCATCGACACTGGAACCTTGCGGTCAGCCGCTCTGCGGGATGTACTTTCTTGTTACTTGGAGACTTCCAATCCCGAAAACCTAATATTTCACCGAGCGCATTTCTCGCATCTACATGGAACTTTGCCAATTCTGAATGAACGAGATTTGCTATAGGTAGAGATTGCAGACTCTTGTCAATTTCTTTCTCAGGCTGTTGGGAACGTTGGAGTTGGCTTATTATGGGAAGTTCGCGAAAGCTGGGAAGGCAGGGAAGAGGTGTCTCTTTTTTCAGCGCGCGAAGCCTGTTGTAATGCTTTTCAACAGCTCGACGGGCTGCAGAATAGTTGTTTTCTCGGGCCCTTCGATCTCTTCGTTCTTCAATCTGCACCAAATCCGCAGCGATGGAAGCTTCTAAAGAGTTATAATCTACGACATGTTGTTCAATAGAGACATCTCGACGTTGCAAATTCTGACGCACCCGAACGTTTAATTTGCTCGAGCGATTGAGTTTTGCGTTTGAAGAAGAGGCCGTAGGTGGGAGTATTCATTAAGTCCAAAAAAACTAGCCCCTCTTGATTGGCCAACTCCTTTGAACTTTAATTGCAGATTAGCGTCCAGAACCGAGCAAATAGAAAAAGAACTGACAACTCCATATTCGTTTCTTTTGTATTATCCAGAACTAATAGATATTTCTTCTTCCAAGAGTGTAAAGCGACACACATCTGCCGGAAATGAGCTGAGAGAAAGACATTGCAATGTATTTGGGACTAACCTGCATGAAGTCTTTATTCCGAATGCATCTTCTAGTGCAATCCTAAATAAATATGAACCTAGTAGCTAATTTCCAGGATACGAGATTGCTAACGTTTGTGTACTTTACAAAGGCATGAGGTTTAGAGGACGCATCGAGATATTCCTGAAGAGCCTGCATCCAGTCCGAACTTCGAAATTTGGGGGACACATCAGGCCCTGAGGTTGTCTGTAAGCATAGGTTCGACGCAAGCTATAGAGAGGGCTTGCTTACAAGTCCCAACTCCGGTTGGAGCTGTATGGTGAATGTGAGTAAGCTAAACAAAAGAAATAGTACATCCCACATACAAAGACACTCGGGGCTTTCGATGGAGGGTAATGTATTCTCAAATATTTTGTAACCCTCGTTGCTGGATGAAGATTGAAGGAAAGCTGATTGACTGGTGCTGTGTGCAGACATTGAAAGATGCAAACCGATAACAAAATTGTAAGGGAGGGCGGCTGACCTTTGAAGTGCCCTCCTGCAACGATCCTGTAATTTCCTGGTCAAACATTATGCTTGAACAATGACGACTAAACGAGCCCACATTGAGGCATAGGCGGAGCCGAAGCCCGAAAGACCTATGGAAATTGACTGGCGCCCCGCAGTTCTCGCATACCCCGGTGTCATAGACAAATGCCGCAAATGATGATTCTGTAGTAGGAAGTTAAGGTTGACACTTGATTGATATGAAGCTAACGAAAAGCACTACCCGTGAAGCGTGAGCAGGGCTCTGGTAGAGGTTCCGGGAGGCAATTTTGACGAACGTATCGCCAAATGTAATGGTTAGATTGGTGAAGAAAAGTGCGACAGAAGAATTTGCTGGATCTGGTCAAGGCAAGAACATCTCTGGGAGATTTTGTATACAGAGCAATTTCTGCTAGCAATTCAAGTGGCAATTTATCAATGTAACAGACTTTGAGAGGAGCAGCTGGAAGATGAGAATTTTTATGTTTTTTACGGTGCTTGGCCATTTCGAAGTGAGTGGTACGAAAGAAGCCAGTATCTTATCTGGGCGCTTATTTGATGGGTACCTTATCATGAGCGCTTGTTTTTTAAGGCATTTATTTTCCCGGTTCATCATGGCTTGCATCACAACTGACGAGTAGTCCAGCGAAATACGCTTTCTTTTTTGTTTTTATCTGTACCCGAGGTAGGCCCTCTTTAGCGTCGTAATTTGCCTTCCAGCTCACATTTTTATCCAGAATATTTAAGTTACTCTGTACTCCAACTCTGTACCATGTCCTCCTCCTTCCGAAACCACCGTATCATCGTCGCTGCTCTTTTCCTTCCTCACACCGCTCTCCTAGGCCCAGATCCCTCAGAAGAATTCGAAGAATACGAATTATCAGCTGCCTATCCTTCTGAAGAGGATGTTGCTGCGACACCTGTTGAATTAGATACGAAAACGGGCGCCCTGTCTCACTCAGAAGTAGCTCGGAAATACCAGAACAAGTCATCTATTCCCATATCCTCTATTTCAATTCCCTCCGGAGCTGTCACACCCATGGCCACTCCGGGTATCGGAACTAATGCGGGTCAACCTCTCAGCATCGTGGAGGATCTTCGAGACCGTACCGCTGCTGGAAGAGAGCGTTCAGGCCCCAAAAAGCCTCTTCTTGGACGTGTCGTCACTCCAGGAGGCTTGTCACCTGGTCATGAATCCGCCAATCCGTTCTTAACACCAGCAGGCGGGCTGTCTGCAATGACGGAAAATAAACCTACCTGGAAATTTTCCCTAACGCTCCCTGGAATTGAAAATCGTGATCTTAGGGATGAGACCCCAGGATCTTCATCTGCGTCCCCCGTATCCCGACCATCCACAATTGCTCAAGCTGCTGCTCTAAAGCGTACTATGTCTCGTCAGCGAAACATGCTTTCAACTAAGCGATCGTCGCGGTCGTCTTCTCGAGCCAGAAGGTCTGCCCCATCACCATCTACGGCATCCATTGCGTCGTTAGCCTCTGCAGGGTCTGTGGCATCCTTGGACTCATCCAACTCTCGTCTAGATGAAGAAATCGAAAAGGAGGAAGAGGAATTCCATATCGCAGCCAACCAGCATGTCAATGGAGGTCTCAAAAACGCTGTAGACTCTGTTTCTGCTGCTATCATGCATCAGGCATCTTCTGCTCCGCCCACAAAGTCTTCCTTTCCTGCTAGCGACTTCGTTCCTGGACACAGCAGGAGCGTCTCGTTAGCATCTATGAATGCTAAACATGAACATAGCCAGGAATTTAAGCGCCTATGGGTTGGGTGTCTCGGCGTCAGAACAGATGATTGGTCTCCCAGACTTAGGGAAAGAGTGGAAGAGGCCTTGCCGCAAGGCGAGGATAGTGTGGAGGTACCAGTTTGGGTAAAAGACGCTGATTTTGAAGGATGTTATGACGAATTTTGTCATCAGGTGAGAACGTTATCCTCTAACCCTATTATCAAGTATATTCACATCAATGGATGCTCAGGTTCTATGGCCGGCTTTACATTATGCCATCCCAGATGCACCAAAAACACGATTATTCTATGAGTCGGCCTCTTACAAACAATACGTGAGCGTCAACTGGGAATTTGCTAGGCGGATTGCAGAGGTTTGGAGAGAGGGAGATATTGGTTAGTTTTTCTATTCTATTCTGCTTCGTCCTGCTAATTGCTTGAATTGGCAGTATGGGTAAACGACTATCATCTTATGCTGGTCCCCCTCATGCTGAGGCGTTCCGGATTAATCCTGAGTACTGCACCAATAGGTTAGTCTTTGCACTCGGATTGCTCGGTGTAGGCTGACGCTGTCCTCCCAGGCTTCTTCCTACACGTCTCGTTCCCGTCTTCGGAAATTTTCCGCTGTCTATCGGTACGTGAGCATTTGCTGAAAGGCATGTTGGGGGCCGATTTGGTGAGAATTTACGACTTCCAGTCAAGAAGCAAGTTCTAATTGCTTCGTTCGTAGGTCGGTTTTCAAACCGCTTCGCATGCGCGCCACTTTAGGCAAACATGTACGTCATATATAGCGCTTGCAGCTATACTCGCTGACCTGAGAAAGAAAAGGTGGTCGAGTCCTTGGGGTTGAAACTCTTCCCACCGGAATAGTCATTTTTGACGAGCAAATGGACGACAGTGATGGACTCGATCTTGAGCGGAAGGCGAAGATTGACTCCGGGATTAGAGATAGTGGAAGCAGCTCTGAAGATGAGATGAATCCGAATTCCCCTGGGTACGTTCGTCGGCCTCCTAGAAAATCGCATTCGAACGCCACGGCTGGGAGGCTTGACGTCCTTGGCAAAGGAAGGCTGGTCGACGTCGGAGTGTTTCCAATGGGTATTGACGTGGGCAGGTTGAACGAACGTAGACAGGAACCCGAAGTTGCGGACTGGATATCCATGCTAAAGGAGAAGTATAAGGGGTTGAAGTTGGTCGTCGGAAGGGATAAACTGGATGATATTCAGGTTTTTACTTTTTTAAAATTATTATTCTACTATGCTCTTTCTGACTCCTGTGGTAGGGTGTGCACCAAAAGGTTCAAGCATTCGATCTTTTCCTCGAAAAACATCCCGAATGGGTTGAAAAGGTTGTTCTCATTCAGCTAGCCATACCAAATGCAACCCCACCTACGTCATCCCATTCTGCTGCTTCCATGTCAACTTCAGAGTTCGAATCCGGCGATATCACGTCTGCGATCATGTCCACCGTTGCTCGCATCAATTCCCGATTCAGCACTCTTACCTATCAACCCGTGGTGTTCTTACATACGCAGGATGTCGACTTCAGTCAATATCTTGCTTTACTCAGCGTCGCTGATGTTTTCCTGGTGACTAGTTTGAGAGAGGGAATGGCTCTCCGAACTCACGAATTTGTCTGCTGCCAAAGTGGGAGGGCAGATAAAACGACGGCGTCGGGAAGGGAAGAGAGCGTGGCGCAAAGTTCCGTAGAGTTCAATTGGGGCCGGCAAGATAAAAAGGGGGTCTTAGTTCTCAGCGAGGTCAGTACCGCACATGGTTTCCAAGCATTTGGATTCACTTTCAATCTCAGTTCACTGGTTCTTATTCATATTCTGGCTTCCGTTCCTGCATTGCAATCAATCCATGGGATGCTCGAGGAACAGCTGCCGCTATCAATGCCGCGCTCATAATGCCGAGAGATGAAGCTCATAGTCGTTGGGAAGAACTGCACAAGCACGTAGTCACCCAGACTGCTCAAGCATTTGTTGCCGGCTTCCTGACTAGATGCTTGCGTGCTAACAATGAACACATCTGCCATAAAGATGCAGAGCATGCGGGCGCTACGAGGATTTTGAACAAGAAAACGGTCTTGGACAAATGGAACAATCACATTCAGGGACGGAAACTCATCCTTCTTGACTGGGAGGGGACTTTGGTTGGAGATTATCTTCCCGCTGGAGCTCCTGGTGCTAAACCTGGGAAGGAGAGTCAAGAAGAAGAGTTCCAGGCTGCCACGGCAGTTTTGAAGAAGTTGGTTGCACACGAAGAGAGGAACGAGGTATGGCTGTTGAGTGGGCTCCCAATCAAGCTGCTGGAACGCATTTCGAAGGAAGTTGGCGGGAGAATCGGTATTGTGTAAGTAGAAGATGTTCAATCCTGGATGGCGTTATTTCCTGACAAAATTTGTGTCAGGGCCGAGAATGGATGTTTCCTCAAAACCATTGAGCCTAGCGTCGCTGGAGGTACTGGGACTTGGATCACCATGGTT
The DNA here is from genome assembly GCA_000827265.1 of Collybiopsis luxurians FD-317 M1. Taxonomy (NCBI): domain Eukaryota; kingdom Fungi; phylum Basidiomycota; class Agaricomycetes; order Agaricales; family Omphalotaceae; genus Collybiopsis; species Collybiopsis luxurians. The sequence continues at coordinate 698,986 of KN834752.1, read as the reverse complement.
GCCAACTTGAACATGACCTGGAAAACCTCATGCTTAGAAATCCTGAACTACGTGAGTGGAATAATAACATCATTATATGTAGTTTTTTTGATCCATCATATACCCCTAGTTTTCGGAACGGACACCTGGCTCATTTGTCGAAGAGCGTGAAGCTTCAGTAGTATGGAGGTTCTGGACAGGCCCAAGTGAGGATTCTCCAGATCGTCAGTGGGCCAGGAGACAAGCTGCAGAAGCCCAAAATCATATCTTTGACAGGTATATCTTTCCGTCGGCTTAACCATCAATGTTCGTTTACTGATGTTTATTCCTAGTCTTGGTGAACGATATGGTCTTCGTATCATTCCTGGTTCCAATTCGTTCCTTGTTCTACCCACCAAAATATCCCGTTCGACCGCTGTCGGGGCCATCCTTTATCCAGATGGACCGGCTCAATCCCCACTCGCAGGCGCACGCCCGTGGATGGCTATTGCGGAGTCGGAAGCTGTTCCCTATTCAGCTCAAATTTCGGAGAATTGGGGCTCTATATTGGTGGTTAGCGGCGATGAGAATCTGCTGAGGAGACTGGCAGAGCTGAGCATTGCTGAAACGTGTTCTACCAGTGGCAGAAGCACAGACGCCACTTGGAAAATGGATCGGGGAATGGTGGTTCCGTTTTTAGAGGACCTGGCTGGTGTTCATATCTAGCTCACAGGTTACTTCTATTAGAAAACAGTGCTAGAAAATAATACTAGACTGAACTCGGGCCGCAAGATGACCGCGACCTCGGATTACCAGCCTTTGGCCGTCAGATGTCCAGGAGGTATGTACATCTCAGACTCCTTAAGCAATTGCCCAGTGCCCGAGTTCCGTCGCAGTTAGTTGCTATTTGTTTCATGAACCCGAAAAAAAGTCGCCGCTCCGTGACTAAACTCTCCCAGTGATTTTTATCACTTGTTATTAGTGGGAACGTTGCTTATCTTCTTCAACTTCTACGATGATGCACTCCCTCCTCATCGCCGCCAGCCTGTCAGTCGTGACACTTTTGCTAGAATCTGCTTCTGCCACAGATGAAGTCGTTTTCGCACATGTTCCACTGATGGATAAGAAAGCCTACGACTCTGGAGAGGTTCATATGACGCTCATGGATCTCATGCAGAACTCGGTTGACCAAATCAAGTCACAATCTGCTTCTACGAGTAACGAAGAGCCTATCCCTCCTTGGCATGCACTCTATCTCGACCCCATCTCAGAGTTTGTGCCTTGTGTAGATGGCTATACTGCTTTCTCCCCCAACCACACGTACGCATGTAATAATGTTGATTTATACGCATTTGTGCCACACTGGGCCATGGGGAGTGAGGACCGTATCGGAAATGATATTTGGGGTTGGACGAACGCGGAGAACGGGAGGGAGTTTGGATTGGTTGCTCAGGGTGATGGGACTGCGTTTGTTGAGATTCTATCGGACGGGAGTGTGGATTATCTTGGAAGACTCCCTACTCAGAGCGTTAATAGCATATGGAGAGACATCAAGGTTATCGGAAATTTTGCATACATCGGAAGTGAGGCCGAAGGACACGGGGTGCAGGTTTTCAACCTTACGAAGGTCAGTACTTATTGTATTCCACACGTACGCTCCCTTGCCTCAAAATTTTCTTGAAGCTCTTGGATCCCACCCTCAAAAACAAGCCCAAGAAGTATAGCATTACCTCAGATTTGACGGCCGTCTTTAAAGAGCTGCCAATTGGAAGATCGCACAATATTGTATCCCATAACAGTAAACCACTGATCGCTGCAGTTGGTTCTGTGCCAAGAAATGAGTGTGTCAAACTATTAATTCAAAAGGTTAATTTATTTCTAAAAGACCTTCCAAGTTCGTGTGCGGCAGGATTGATTTTGATAGACGTTTCTAACCCGGAGAATCCGAAGTGGGCTGGTTGTGCCAGCGAAGATGGCTATGTCCACGAGTATGTCCACGATAAAGCAGAACCCGTCAGGTCCTTGAAATGTTCTGCAGTGCTCAATGTTTGACCTATCATGGGCCGCACTCTAAATATGAAGGCTCTGACATCTGCTATTCGTTCAATGAAGTGGGTTGATGGGAAGTTCCAGAGCGTTTACTTACTGGTTTATCGCGCCTCCAGGATTCTTTTACTATCTACGACATTTCCAATACCTCTGTACCCGCGGTGATCTCCTCAACCCCATACTATGGAGTATCGTACTCTCACCAAGGATGGGTGGTAGATGAAAATGATCAGAGATATCTTTTACTAGACGATGAACTCGATGAAATTTTCTCTCGAGGTATGTGATTCGGATCAGTTGAATGTTCGTCTTCAAATCTTACCCAGGGTGGGCGTCCGACAACACAACCGTCACCTATATCTGGAATATCGAGGACCTGGAGCATCCCGTCTTGACTGGACATTACAATTCTCCAGCTAAAGCCATTGATCACAACCTTTATGTCGTTGTACGTTCTACTGAAGGCTTATCTGTATCTTATTTTGACCTCTTCCATACAGAACGGTCTCGCATACGAGGCCAACTATAAGTCTGGCCTGCGCGTCGTCGATGTTAGCAGCGTTACAGAAGATCCTACGGGCTCTTTGTTTACAGAAGCGGGATTCTTTGACGTTCACCCTGAAGATGATGATGTTGGCGGCGTCGCTGAGTTCGGGGGTGCCTGGAGTTCTTACCCCTACTTTGCGAGTGGGTTCATCTTGGTAAATGCAATGGAGAGAGGATTGTTCGTACTGAAGCTTAAGACTTAACCGAAGTGATTTTTTGTGCTACTTGAACTATAACATCGCAAATTCATGATCTAGACTGGTTCGATATAAGACACCCACTATCAGAAGGAATTCCATTGTAAGTAGTACAGGATAACTTCTTTTACGAAACACCGTGGCAGGAGCCTACATGATGCGGTTCGATTTGACCTCGTTCTGGTTTCCAAAACCAGCACTACCAACATGTCCACTTTTGGCTCTCTCATAAGTACAGTTCTCGAGGAGTCTCCTTGACTGAAACCCTCGATACAGATCGCAACAGCGAAGCGGTATGAAGGAGAACATCCTCTGGAACATCAAGGTCTGATTGTCTGGAGCGTTGTAAGAAGCGACCGAAAACGGGGTGATAGATTTCAATGGGAGGGGCAATGGTTAGGGGGCCAGTTGTAGCGAATCTCCCATCTAGCATGGCAGTGTGCACCGAGCTCTGGTTGATATTGTATTCCCTGACCTGCACGAGGACGGAAGGTGTTTTGCCTGTCGAGACACGTTGAACAAACTTCTTAAAATCTGAATGAAAATTCAGATGGGCGTTGACTGCGAAAGTAGTACTTCGGATGCGTACCTTGCTCGACCTTTCCGGGTATATCTCTGGCCTCCTCAGCTACCTCCTCGGCTGCCTCCTCAAAATCTGCTGAAGGCGCGGAAGCTACCTGGGGAGCTTTACATTGCAAGAGAACAACATAGTTCTCTTTCTCGGAAAGGTTTTCAATAAAGGTGCGACCGTTCACCGGGTCAGTATTCCGCCAAAAGGTGTGCAAGGTAGACATCTTTTCATCAGCGGTATCTTTATCTAAAGGTTCACGGTCGTTGCACAGCTAATAAGTTTGTAAGTGGGGGCGGGAATAATGCCTGCACAAAACTGACTTTGTAAAGTTTGGAAGCGTAAGAACGATGAAACGGATCGTATTTCCGAGCCAGATCGTCTGGAAGCTTATAGAATTTTTCTTCGAGTCGATCTTGATATTTCCCAGAACATGAGCCGTTCTTTCACTTCCACAGTGGCAACGTAAAGAATGGTGGTAGTCATGATTAAAAGATCGAACTAGGCACGTGACTCAAGTCCACTCGTCGCGTCGTGCCAGCGTCACGCCCAAGAGAATGATTGACAGCAAAGCTTCTTTTATCCTTAGACGCTGCCATGGAATTTGGCGGTGGAGACATCGTCACCGCACTCCATTTGCTTCAGCAAACAGTTGAACAGCGGTTCGAGCAACTTAATAACCGACTGGATCAAATGGAATTACGCCACCAATACGAGCTTGAAAATGTCAAATTGCGTGTGATGAATTCCAGACGGGAGGCTGCTGATTGTGTCTTGGATCACAGGATGAGAAAGACGGTGCATGGTCTAATCCATTTTTCAATTTCCTGTACCTAACGAATGTTTTCAAGATTTCGGGCGAGGGCACCGCTCTAGCTAACACAGATTGTCCCACCGGTGTTGCACAACTTCTTGCCCTCCAGAACGCGCCACTTCTGGGTGCTGTAGCCAACTACAGCATCGATATTGATAAAATGTCGCACCAGCAGATTATGAAGATCATGCAGTTCTATAATGAATCAATGACAATTGTGCATTCAGATTCCATTGAAGTCCACCGATCTAAAGTGAAGATGTGGCATACTACATAGTATATGTCATTCTCATTCCTTGTAGTTACCATTGTGCTGTTATCAATGAGAGAATATACAATCCATGTACCGCTGCATCCAACTTCAAGAAGTTTGTCCTAGTGCAACTTTTCCATGAGACTGCCGCTGGCGAGAGTACAGACAGTGTACGACAGAACAACTCCCATTCCAAGAAGCGATGGTTGTTGGACAGGACGTCATCATGGTGCACTCCAGCGCCTCCTGAACCCGTTGCTAGTACAAGAATCTGTCATATTGAGGTCGCTTTGAGATAATTGCGCAGCGGATCATCACCCGTGTTCAAAAATCGCGATGTGCCGTTGATATGCCGACTTTTTCAGCCGGTATGCCGCAAAAGCCAGACCTATGTAGCTCTACCACGGCAGGGCCGGCTCGAGGACGGTCGAAGCATCTCCAAGAATATGAACCGTATATATAATGGCAACAGATGTGTCAAGAACAACTCGAAAATAAGGAGAAGAATTCGATGCATTCACAGTCAGACTCGTGTGTGTATGATAATGATCTACCTAGAATTAACCCAGAAAGCGCCGTAGTAGACGCCCGAGCTCAGCTTGTTCCCAATGACTTTATAATGGAGAGCCGTAGTGAAAGGAAGCCACCCCGTCGACTTTTTTCCTTCGACTCTGTCAAATCATCTTCTACCCGTCGTTCATCGTCAGACACATCGTACTATCCAGAATCTGAACTGAAAAGGACTCCCAAAAATTCTTTGACTACGAATAATGCCGATATTGGGCAAGGAAATGTCAGTAATTGGACTTTACCGGACATTTCAGAGTCGCCTCATTCTATAACCCCTCGTCCGACCACTCCATACACTGAGCGCGAAAAGCGAAGGGGTCCTCTTCCTCCAGTCCTCGTTGATACTACAGTCCAATCCGTGACTCAGAAAGATGGATTGCCCCCTCCCAGTCCTTCTTCCGTTCGTTGGAACAGTATTCGTCAGCATGTTCTACCTTCTTCGAAATCCACCCACGTTCAACAGACCTCTTCTATTTCACTCTCGTCTGTCAGTAATCAAGCAGCTGCTTCTCGTTCTGGCCATGGCAAGCAATCATCCAAATTTGCTCAGAAATTAGGTTTTCGGAATGTAGTAGATCAAGCGAAACAGGTTATGGTAGACGAGGTTCATCAGTTTGCCCTCGACATCCAGCGTGCATGCGCGGCGGCTCGTCATGTCGAGCTTCCAGGGTTCTACAATATCAAGTCAAGAATTGACCCCATCCACAACACCATGGGCTCCAGTTTATCATTGCCGTTCATGTCTAGTGCTACACTAGCTCCGGTGGGCGGCGGAGGAAATACACCCAATCAATCCCGCAGTGACCTGCGGCAACCTTCAACCCCTTCGCTTTCGTCTGCTGGTCGAGTGAGGCCTCTGTATCAAACACTTGTCAACTACGCCAGTCCTTTCACAGACGGCAACTCCCCTCTTCCTCACCTTCCAAATGAATCTCTTGTGCTCTCAACCCTACTCATTCCGTTCCTGACGACAGAAAATACTGTAGCAACGGAAGAGGATCGATGGCTTAGCATTGACGCCTTCCAAGTCATAATCAAAACTTGGAATCCGACCACTGAGGTTCGCTGAGATTTTCCAACCTATTTTCCTACTGAATAACTATATTTCAGATTGTTGCGGCTGAAAGGTCGCTGTGGTGTGTCCAAGCTGCTTTATCCTCAATCCCTCCCATGCGGAGCCGCCTCCTGAGCGCGCTTTGGACAATAACTGTTCCAGAAGCAACTCATTACCCTGCCTCAAATCCCAAGGTTCTTCAGACTCTGCTCCATGGGCTTTTTCTGCTTCTACCCTTAGTCAGCGCCCCAGTTATGCGTGGTACCGACACCGAAGATAGCAGAGTCTTGTCCGATATCATTGCAGAGGTTTGCACTGGTAGCTGTGGGCAGTTAGATAATCTTCATATTGAGGAAGAGTATAATGCTCTTTTTGTCGATGCCGATAGCCCACAGAGGATTCGGGACGCAGTCATAATAGAAGCGTTAGCAAAATGTCTGGAGTATTCCGCCGATTCCACAAGGAGGTGGCTCCTTGCAAACTCGCTTGAGGTCAATAGCTCAATTTTGTGCTCTTCGATTATGACATGCTCACAATCCTAGTAGAACCTTTGGTCATTGCCCGACGAGGACACATTTACTCCCCTTTTGACGGCCATTCATTCTCGTGCTTTGCATAGTTTTACCCGAGCTTCTCTAGCTTTGGTCTCGACTCCTGCACATGGTGCTAAGCTTCTCCGGAGTGACGCCGCTCTCATTGTGCAAGCGTTGCAAACTCGAGTTCTCCCGGAGCTGAGATGCATTACTAACAATAGTGCTGACGAAGCCAAAGGAGACGTTGTACTCATCGCCTTGAACGTCGTGGCCTCGGATGCCAAGGAACTGGTTGACTGGAGTATCGCCACTATTGCAGAGTGGTATAGACATATGCACGACTGGAAGGACTCCTTTGAGAAGAATTTGAAAAGTCTTGTCCGTGTTGATGCCTGTCCGTGGTGGTTTTAACTGATGTTTCCTATACAGATCATGGAAAGCCCGTGGCTCAGCATACTCAAGATACTTCCTCCACTGATGCGATTACTTCCGGACGATATGCGCAGACCACTAGTCATCATCGTTCTGTCTGCTCTAAACAACGTAAGTGATTTCTTCCGGTTTCTGATCAAAGTTGGCTCACGATGATTCTTCAGCGACTCGTAGATGATCCTCCGCCTTATCCCTGCCTCCCTTTATCCTCTCTCCTTGACACGCTATCCCAGACATCCCCACAAATTTTCTACAAACCGCTGTTTTTGTGTGCAGCATCATCTCGAGAACACGTCGTAGTTAATCATTTATGCACCCTCACCGCCATCTCCCGGTTTATGCCAGACTTTTGGTGTAGAGACGCGGAGATGATGTCGATAGCAATCATGGGTGATGCGGGTGGACTGAAAAGCCCGGTAACACCCTCGAAGGAGACTTCTCACTCGGCTAAATCATGGGGTATAGCGAGGCTCGGACAATCAATCTTAATTGTGGAGGTTATTGCTCAAATACAGAATGTGCGCCGTTCAAGAGAGAGTCCCAACGTGAGTTATTATTACTCTTGTCAATCAGTGTTCTCAAGGCGTGATGCAGAGTATAGCATCGGACACCGTATTTGGCACCACGGCCAGGTTTGCCATAGCTTTGGAACAAAGATTGAGTATCTTAATTGAGAGTAAGGTATGGTGTAGGTATACAGAGTCCGTTCGTGTTTGTTGACGTAGTTGCTATAGGAGCGTACCACTTCGATTCCAGTTATACATAGGCTTCTCCTTTGTATGTTATTCAGAGAGGTCCGGCTTCTGACTAGATCTCTCAAGAAGTAATCTCTTCTTTTAATGGATATCTTCAGTATACCTGACTCTTCTTTTCTTAGTGCTTCATGGCTTCCTCGTTTCGTCGAATGGTTTAGAAAGTTTCACGGGAATGATCACTTCGACGACGACTCAGATCTCGTCACACTCGACGCAATCACCCAAATTAAAGGACTCTACGAGCTGGCTCAAACCGGCGGGCGTTCTTCGAGCAATGTGAGGCTCGGGAGATCACACAGTTTCTTTCATTTCTAATCGTGAACATTTTTCTTCTTTAGCGCAGAAGTACGATTGTTCTTTCACCGACATCTAACAACGATACCTTCGATGATTCGGATGATAAGAATCTTGGGCTTGTGGCGATTTTTGCCAAGAGAACTCCGATCCTGGAAGCTCTGTCCCAAGGATTTGATGCAAGAGCTCTGAAGTTGATGGTTGCAGTCTCGGCTTTAATCAAAGCGGATGACTTAAGGCGATTAGGGAATATTCTTTGGGAAAAGCATCTCGAAGAGACCGATCCCAAGGCTTTGTCTTCGGTAAGCACTCTGCAAATCTGTCTCATTTGATTTACTGATGATAAATGGATCAGATATGTTTTCTTGTCATGCAATGTGCTGAGAAAAATCCCCACGATCTCCTCGCCCGTATTGAGGTCGATTTGCGGAGGTCAGGATTTGAGTACTTTCAAGTGATCACCTTATTCAAATTTCTCTAGTCTGAGTGACGATACTCGCCTGGGCGCCATTCGCAAAATGACTATTTTAACGAATTGGCGTTTCCAAATTATGTCCCAGAACGTAATCACGGACCGTGCTCATCGTCCGTTCAAAGTTGCCAGAGGTCCCCTCCCGTTTGTAACCACTGACATGGGTTCTGGTACTTTTGTTCTCGAACTTGATCCAAATGACGTGCAAGATAAGCTTCCATTGGAGCTCAGAAAGAAGCTCGCGGAGATAGGATGGGATGACAATGATGCACCAGTGAACCAGCAACTAGAGTGGATTAGAACGCCAGTATCAAACCTCCCTGCATTGCAAATGGAGAGGCTTGATAACAGCACTGCCCCGCCTTCGCCAGGTGTCAGCCCCGTTTCGTCCCCTTCCAAGAGTCCGATTCTTAGCGAAAAGGCGGAAGAGCTCAACCTTCTTCGTCGTAATTCCACATCTGGCGGCCCGTTATCCGGGCTGAAGCGGCGGGCAATCTTTGTGCTCACTCTTGCTGAGGTTCTTCCTCTTATCAGCACAATGACTCTCGATCGCAGTTTTGTAATCGCCTATGCTGCCCGGAATGTGGTTTTCGACCTTATGCGCAATGATCCTGGAATGCTGACTCGCCCTGTATGGGACTTCTTTACTGGAGAAAACAGTGATCTACCTACTGCAGTGATGACTTTACGCGCCTTCCTTCATTCACGAAGGGCTCTTCCTCCGGCCATGGCGCATATCATGCTTAATACTCTCACCGGATTTCTCAAGCTTCTAGCAAAGCAAACAGAAGACGAGAACACACTTCATTACTTTGCACAACTAATACCCACCATAGCAAAACTTGTACCTCAGGTTTACGAAATGTCTATTCGGGAACTACGGCGAGCCAAAGTGGACATGTTTCTCGTTCCTTCGGGTTCACTTTGGTTCCCTCCTTCTGCGCCGCCGGGTCCAATGTTTCCTCGGGGTCCGGGCGCCCTCGATAATCCATTCGAAGACATCCCATCCCGTATCATCTCCGTAACTATAATCCGCATATCTCAGAACATGCTTTTCTTAGCAATGCTGAAGCGGAATCCAGCCGAGGTGCAAGTTGTACGCAAAAATATGGCCAAACTCGTGTTTCCGTCTTTAACAGGGAAGGGAGAGAACACCCTTGAGCTAAAAGACTTTGTGCCGTCGAAGGAGTCGTCAACCTCAGACGACGACAAACTTCGGGGATTGTCGTTAATGCTTTCTCGAAGCTACATTTTACTGGTCGCACAAATCTTCCGGTGTCTTTCTCGTCATTTGAACGACAGAAATGAGCTTGCCGTCATCATTGAATCATTGAACCGGATACTTCTCGCCCATAATGATGTCGGTATTGTTGGTCAGACATTGATAGGTATGAGATGACCCCTGTAAGAATTGGGCTCTCTGACTAACATGATTGTAGCGTTTCTTGTCGCAAGCACTAGATTTCGGCGACTCTTTGCTTCGGGCGGCGGGTACACCTTGTTTATGCCGGTTTTATTCAAAGTGTACGCCGAGTCGGAAGCACATCCCGGCATCCGGCACGCAATAGAATTCGCGATCAACAGGTTTTACGCATACCATGAAGAAACCTTCCTGTTCCAAAGTCTGGATGCCATCTCACGTATACTAGTCATCCCCGACATCAATCAGGCTTGGATAGTCAAGAACATCTATAGCCTCTTTGCGTCTTTAAACCGAAATACTCTTTCAAGCGAACCTGATATAGCTGGCATCCACAATGCTAACAAGACTGAAGAACGAGAAACTTTGATGTTGATCACAGCCGAAGAGAAACCGCAAACCTTTTTTGCGTCTGTGAAGGCCGGTAATCAGTCGCAGAATGTGACATCGCAACTGACGATCGAACTTCCTGCCGAGTACGAGAGTAAGCGGCTGGCGATGGACGACTTTATCCGATTGTTCCTCACTGTGATCGCCCATGATCTTACAATATCTCGCGCCGAGCATTTTCTGAAGTTGTTCCGCTATCTGGTTCCTTCCTTGTACGAAGCCTCAAATCCTGCTCCAACCGTACTTCGGGATGGTTTAGAAGCACTTGGAGCTATTCTTTCTCGACCGATATTACGAAACAAACCTGTGGGGCAAGACGATGTGCAGAGTGAACAAAGTTCTCTGAGAGGAGTACAGCTAACAGATTTGTCCAAAGTTCCGAGTGACATCGGGTCAATGCGGATGGATTATCTCTGGTCCTTGGTGTCTTTTGTTCAGGCTGGTGGTAAACCAACTTCTGAATCCTCACGCAATGCCTTCCTGCTTGCAAAGGTCGTCCTGCGAGATTCCCCGACACCCGCGATGCATTCCTCAGTAGCCTTATTCCTTGGTGCCTTCTGTAAATATTCAATGATACCTCAAGGCGGTCGAAGCCTCAAAGCTATTATCCACTTCTTGCGCGATCTCGTTCCGATAGTTAGCGAATACGCTCTTGCCATTGACTTCACAGAAGTATTTGACACAATCGGCGAACTCTCGAGGAATCCTTTATACTTCAACGACGCCACCTTCTGCCATCTGGTTGTGAACCAGATATGTGCTGCAGGTCTAAGGGCCTGTGATATTGCTTCCTCTCAAGGATCGCTACATAACCTACCTATGCGGCGTTCCTTGATCCTGCTGATAGCGAATGCAGTCCTTCTCCCTGGAGTAGATATCTTCAGCGTGATTGAAGCGCACGAGCCACATTATAATTTTTTGGCATTGGTTGTCTTTCCTCTTGCCTTGCGGATGAGAACCATTGCGGATATAGATTCAAATAATGTACAGCTCGATATCACTCAACAAATCCTTCAAGCCCGGGCCTGGCCACGTCTCGTATTATACGTAATGGCTTGCTGCCGGAGGATTGATACCCGTTCTGGAGAGTCGAGAGCCGTACCTATCCTTGATCGTTCGAGGTCTCAGGATAAGCGCAGCTCGACAGCCAAATATGGGTCACGCCTACCTTCTCTGTTGATTGCTTTGCAGATAATCAAGATCATCTTGATACGGGCCGGTGAAGACTTAAACCGGAGCCTTCCAGGTATATGGTCCCGGTTGGCTACCTTCATCAGAGAAGTGATTGGGGAGGGCAATGCTCAGTTCACTCTACGTACTCAAGATCCTTCTCCGGCCCCTTCTCCAACCCCTTCTCCAAGAGCTAGTGGTCAGTTCAATATGTCGGCCTTTCAGCCTGCGTCCTCTGAACTGCACAATATTCGTTCATTCATGAGCCCTCGAATGCTTGACTACTGTATGTGGTCATTCTTGGAGTTGCTGTGCGTATATCGCAATCCTCTCTTTACTCAACTGCGGGCTTTTACTCATGAGAAAGTTCGGGTTTTGGACAATGAATTGAGATTCCAGCGAATTCCTCATACACCTCTGAGTTCTCGATCTCCAAGACCTTCCTCGGTATTCACGAAACGACGGAGACGCGTATCCAATGTCTCGCCCTCAAACTCTCCCGAAGTTTCCCCGCGTCTAACAGCGCTTGCCACGCCAGATATGTCCCTTTCGAACAACTTTTCGTTGTATCAGAATATCCCCCCACCGCCTCCAATACCGCACCTATCCTCTCAAGAGTCTTCATTCCAGGACGGGTCAGGGCCCCGTATCATTCATCTTGGTCTGACTTCAAACTCCTTCCGGCGGTCTCTATCTCCTGCAGGTACCAGTGTGGCGAGATATATGGCAAAATCAATCCAGGTCAAATCTCTGGTCTTAATTCGCAAAACGTACCTTCGCATCCGAGTAGTACAAAGCTGTATGGGTTATCAAAGTGAACTCTTACCCCTTCCGCGGTCTTCTGTTGACCCTTCATCAGAAACGGACGACGTTCCAGTGATAACAGCGTGGACCCAACGCCGGGCTTTACAGGAGGTGAATTCTGAGATTGGGGAGCTGCTGGCGGAATTCGAGGAATCTTCAAATGACTTGGAAGATGAAGGCGTAATGGTCGATCCTGGGCAAGATGTTGTCTCATAAACTTTGTCTCGCACCTCAAGTTTCCCTTATAGTCAGTCCATTGTAATGTCGTCTTGGCCGCTACTGTAATATAGATTCAAATCGTATATTTTAATCATGACGGTTTCCTCTATCTTTGGTCCAGATATCGGGTCCCGGCTTCCGCATGTTTGCATTGCTGAATCTTGACTGAATCCGGCCCTTGGATGTTCCTGGCGCGGGCAGACGGCGACTGGAGTGCCCGGAAACTAGAGCCCACTTACACTTTATTCCGGTGCCTCCAGAATAATAACACCCTAAGTGGTTACTCAAACGTGTCATGTCAAACATGAAGATCTCTGCAAGGGTCTGCCCTCCTTCTCGATGCGTCGTAAGTCTACTACTCGACTCTGTCTATACCAAAGCGTATGCATTCTACTGGTAGAAATCTTGTAGTGCCGGTTCTATAAACCCGGGCAGATGATTGCTCGCTATTTCGCATCTTGATCGGCTGAAAAGTTCAAGTCAGATAAATCTTCAGCGTATAAATGGCGCCTCTAGCAGACTTAAAATCCATCCCTCCCCTTTCCTGGAACCGTCCCCGCTACATTCTTTGCCTACATTCTTTTGAGCGAACAAACATGCCTTCATTCCTTCGTGTCGTAGCTTTACTGAGCGCATTCTCCGGATGCTTTTCTGCATATGTCGGCAAACGTTCTACTCAAGGTTAGTCTCTTGCTCGCCTTTGAAAGCCTTTCTGTCGTTCTAAAATATCAGAGGCTACAGTGAAGGACATCTATGATTTCCCTAATGGCACGTCCTTGGAAAGTCTTGCTGTTCGGGCGAACGGGCGTGAAATTCTCACGACAGTCATCACTTCGGCCGAACTTTATCTTATCGACCTTGAGCATAATTCGAAAGCTACACTGCTCCATTCTTTCCCCGGCTACAGCAGTCTCCTCGGAATCACTGAGATTCTCCAAGACCAGTTCTATGTCGTCGCTGGCAATTTCTCCTTCGACGGTGATGTATCGGTCACAGGTTCCTATTCTGTCTTTCATGTCGATATGGCTCTATACCCCATCCCCCCATCCGTTTCAAAGGTAGCCGATTTCCCTGACGGCCAACTCTTGAATGGACTAGGCGTGCTGTCCAAGGAGAGAGGCCTGGTCTATGTTGCAGACAGCTACGCAGGGGTCATCAGACTTCTCGACGTCTACACTGGCGAGAATTCAGTCGCAATTAACGTTGCTTTGACACAAGCCCCTTCTGGAGGAGGACTAGGCGCCAATGGCGTTCATGTTTCTCCTGACTCTCAATACGTTTACTTCACCAATACTGGTCTCCAAATCCTCGCCCGCATTCGAATTGATTCCAATGGAAGTCCTATTGGAGAGGCCGAGGTTGTCGCTTCCGACATAGCAGCAGACGATTTCACTTTTGACAAAGACGGAAATGTAATCCAAGCCCTTAACGGCTTTAATGAGGTAGCAAAGATTGACGTGAAGTCTGGGAACGTGGTTGTGCTCGCAGGAAGTACGGACAGCACCGAACTGGAGGAGCCTACCATGGTCCGTTTTGGTCGAGAGGAAAGTGACAAGAATAGCGTGTATGTTTCATTGAATGGCGGGCTGGGCAGGTCGACCCAGGAGGGAGGATCTGTCAAGAGGATTGATTTTGCTTGAAAGGCGACAATGTCTATATACCTAGTTAGGCAGTGTCAAAGCTGTTTCTCGCATCCGGATTTGAAATTAATGTTTACAATCTTTATATTCTTACTTCGGTCTCTTTCACCTCCCGCTCATCTCAGAAGGATTAGATCACTTTCTCTGAAGAGTGTGTTGGGGACCGCTTTGAAAGTTTGCTGATCACAGTCGAAGTCTCATTTCGAGGCCTCAGTTGATCTTCGTCTTCAATCAATCTCTAGTACAGAATCGGGCTCTGCCGTCAATGAGTATCCCCGGCTGGGAAGCAATTACTACTTGCACTCTGCATGAGCAAGTTTTGAGGATCATTGTCGTTGAGAATACGAAAGGCTGGAAAGTTAGAATTGAGTGATAGTATAATCATTGCATTCAGATCAAGTTTGACATTTTTCTATAGGCTGAGATGCGGAAAAAGATTGTATAATGAGCGGCTCAAACAGGGAGCTTATTGTGAAACGGGCAACGAGTCAGATGTGCATTGCTTTCCGGCTGTAAAGATTCAAAAAACGGAAGCCAGCTAATGTCGCGTGGAGGTCGGTAACGGTTTATAAGCCCCGCACCTGGCGGGAGCCAATTCTCAACAGGACGGGGTCAACAGTCCGGGTTCGTGGGGCCACAACGCCTTTCCAAAGATCTTCACTCGACTTGCTATGAGGAAACGGCAGAGCTGTTGCTCCACATTGAAGGTCGCGTTTATGGCTATTCGGTATACCGGTATTGCATCGAAAAATATTCATCGCCGATGTGTGTATTATATTTAGTAGATGTACTCTAGGTTCGCCAGCCAGTATAACGCCTACTATCATATATCCTATTCAGCCTCATAAGCACTGTAGGGCTTATGTCGCCGTGTAAGCTCTGCCGTCGTGATTTCCGCTCCCATTATCAAAGTATAAAAAGGTAGTGGTGGTTCAAGGCCCTTCATTTTCCAGTCCCTAATTCTGAGCTCTTAGTCCCATTACAATGAAGCAGTTCTTCGTCAACACTTTCTCAATTTTGGCTATCTCTGCCACCTCTGTCCTTTCCCAGAGTGCGTTTATCGGCGCCCCTGCGGACATGACTAAGGTCGCGGCTGGCTCGAATTTCACTGCTATGATTGAACGTCCCGTGTGTTTTCTTTCTTTTCTTCATGATATTTCAGCTGACTTTTACGACGGTAAGGACTCACTGACCGCTTCGAGTGAAGTAGCCCTAGTCATTGGGCTGTTGTCCTGCGGTTCTGCTCCTTGCCCTACCCCTGCCCAAACTCTTGGGACAGTTCTGTACAACGGTCCCTTCGATCCTGAATTTAGAACTGTACCTGGGACGCCTAATCTTCCGCCGTATCAAAACTTCACTCTGACCGTTCCATCGAATTTTGCAAAAGGCAACGCTCAGTTAGGTGTCGTTCACGTTGCTCTAGTCGGGGTAAGTACAACCGGGTTTAATTTGCTATTTGAAGATGACATATCATATTACAGCTCTCCGAGACGCCATTATTCGAGACGTTGAACACTACGATTGTAATTACTTGAAACTGTATAGATTTAACTTAATGTATACAGATTAGTGCTCATTGCAACTGTTGACTGAGTGTGAGAAAAAGATCGAGTCACGATATGCTCATACTAATACCGCGTCTTTACCCACTTCATCGATTACATCCCCCTTCCTCCATTCGCTTTTCCAGACTTTTTACCACTATGGCCTCATCAATAGAAACACTCGAAAGAGAAATAGACTCCCAAACAGCCTTATTCAACCAACTCAGGTTGTCAGGTTCCGATCCTGCTGGGTTGGAGGAAGTGAGGAAGAAGCTGGGAGAGCTCAAAAAATCGTTTGGCCAGGCAAAGGTAAAGGCAAAGGCAGCAGCAGATGGTACTGCAGGCAGTAAAGATGCATCCGAAAAGAAGAAGGATAGAATTCTGCTCAAAACGGCCAAGGTGAGCAATTCGCTGGGCCTTCTGTAAAACTAAAATACATTCTTGTACTCATCCTTAGGCTCCCAGGGAACGCGAGACTATGGCCCAGCAGAAATGCTCTGTCGTGAACACGTAGAGCGTATCGTCAAAGATGTCTTCGCGACATATGGCGGTTCATGCCTGGACACTCCAGTATTCGAGCGCAAGGAGATCCTTGCCGGAAAATATGGCGAAGATGCAAAATTGATTTTTGACCTCCAAGACCAAGGAGGCGAGCAGTTGTCATTGCGATACGACCATACCGTTCCGCTTGCAAGATACCTGGCCATGATGGGAGGAACGAATACGCAGTCCAAACTGTGGCAGGTCGGAAAAGTTTATCGAAGGGACAACCCCGTCATGTCTAAGGGGCGAATGAGAGAGTTTTCGCAAGCGGTATCTCTTCGTTGTTTTTCATAGCGCGCGTTTGCTCATCAACTTCTCAGGACTTTGATATATCTGGCACCTGGGATCCTATGATTCCCGATGCAGAAATCCTCAGTATGATATGTACAATCTTGTCAAAGCTTGACGTCGGAGAGTTTACAATCAAGGTAGGGCGTCTTTCTCGCTTTCTTGAATGCCAAAGGTTTGACCTTCATGGCTTTCAGATCAACCACCGAAAGATACTGGATGGTATCTTTGAAGTTTGTGGTGTGCCTTCCGACAAAATTCGTACCATCTCCTCTGCCGTTGATAAACTCGACAAGCTTCCGTGGGCAGACGTAAAGAAGGAAATGACAGAGGAGAAGAGCTTAGATCCCACCGTTGCAGACAAAATTGGAGATTATGTCAAGCACAAAGGTAAGATCAAGCATATAACACCCTCCGAATGCACCTCATAAAGTTACTTGCAGGCGGACCAGGACTTCTTAACGAGCTCTTAGCAGACGCGGCACTCAGCTCAAACGCGAGCGCAAAGCAAGGCTTAGAAGAGATGGGAATCCTCTTCGAGTTTCTTACAGCCTATAATGTGATCGACAAAATTTCGTTTGACATGTCACTTGCTCGTGGATTAGATTATTATACCGGCATCATCTACGAAGCCATTGTCGAGGCATCCGCCCCACCTGGATTCAAAGCCAACCCCTCGGTCGACCCTTCTGTTCCACCCGCGGAATCCGTGAAGAAGAAGGCCACGAAGAAAACTAAAAATGAAGACGGGATAGAAGAGGAGGAGGTTGATGAATCAGCAGTCGGAGTCGGGTCCATTGCCGCTGGAGGTCGGTACGACGGGCTGGTGGGCATGTTTAGTGCAGCTGCGTCTGGAGCCGACCCCAAGAAGGGCTCATCTTCCAAAGGCTCCATACCCTGTGTCGGCATATCAATTGGACTTGACCGAATTTTCGCTTTGGTCTGGCCCAAATGGCTCGAAAAGGGCCGGCGCAGCAAAGAGACGATGGTGTATGTGATGGCGGCGGGCGACGGTCTTCTCGTTGAGCGTATGAAACTCGTTAAGGAGCTGCGGGACGCGGGTATCAAATCGGACTTTTTAGCAAAGAGGAAACCCAAGCTGCCCGTACAATTCGCGGCCGGCGAGAGAGATGAAGTTCCGTTTGCGGTGATTCTGGGCGAGAATGAGATCAAAGAGGGGTATGTGATGGTTAAAGAACAAAAATGGGAAATGGTAGACGGGAAGAAAGCGAAGGTGCTGGCGGAAGGAGACGAAAAGGGGGTGAGAGTTGGAAGGGGTGAGTTAATTGACTGGATACGAGCAACGCAGACTTGGAAAGACTGGGAAGCGGGCGAACTGTAATAGCATAAGGGCTTCGGTATTTCTACTTAGTGGTATATTACATTTTTTTAGTTCCCGCAAAATCGTCCACCTCAGAAGATTTAACTAGCGAGCGCGGGTGATACAGGTACAGCAAGGAAGTGATAGTGATTCTCTATATCCATGTTCTCTCATACATTAGACAAAATTACATACTGACAAGTATACTTAGAAGGAAAGGAGCAAAGTCTTCGTCCAAGAGAGTGTAATGGGATAGTCTAATACCGAGCTTTCGCAAGAGGCGCCTTCAGCGGATGGGCTTCGGTGTTGAAGACATCTGCGAGGAAGGTTGGCATCATCATCAAAACGAAACAAAATAGAAAACTAACATTCATCGAGACTGATATGCGCAGGATCGTCGAACGTCAGATAGCTATCAAACATAGCGTCAGAAGATCGAAGCCGGACAGGAGTACGACACCCACAGGTACTTCAAAACCTCTGCGAACCAAAACGATGGCGTATTATCGACCTTGGCTCCATTCGACTTTTCCCCTGAATTCACATTGTTTAAACCAGCATAACCGTTCGCTGCAGGATCGACTCGGAGGTAGTTCTGGATACTATTTATTGCCGACACCGCTCTATCGAGATACTTTGTGTTGCCCGATGCTCTGAAGGCATAGAAATTACTCTCCAAAACTTCCGGGCGCATATAGTAATGTGAATCGGTGATATAATATCCATGTTGGTGGAAGAAGTCTTGTTCGGAGGCGGAGGGACCAGAGTCACCAGTGAAATTCCCGTCTGAGCTTTCAAAAGCAAAGGCTTCCGGGCCTATGCCAGTACTATGTAGATGTCAAGGTGTGTTTTATGTTCTTAATGCAGAAACCAAAGACTCACATGGTGCTACTATATGTGTTCCAGCAAGCATCGGTGAGGGCATAACCGAAGTCTACAATAGTCTGATTATTGACCATTTTTCCACCTACGCGACCAAAGCGTCAGCACTGTTCGGAGACCGTGAAAAGTTTATGCACCTAGAATCCAATTTCCACCATGGAAACACTCAAGGTTAGAGCCAACGTGACGGATTGTACCGCTGTCGTCGAAGTCGGCAAGGTACACATGGCTTCCGACAGTCGAGTTCTACCAATGCCAAGCGGATGATAAGTAGGGGAGTCGAAGAAGAATAATGCAGAATACGGTACCCTTAGCAGATACCTAATGGAAGAATCGACTGCTGTTTTCCAAGCGTTGACGTAGGTGGGATCGTCTGTGTTAGACAAACGAGCGTATTTGATGAGATACTCAAAGTAGCTATCGGAGCCTCCTCCCCAAGTCTAAATACATATATTACGACTGAATTTGATCAATTGTCCGCAAATTCAAGATGCTCACCACATATCCGCCAACAGAATTCCCTGTCCTAGGGTCGATACCTTGTGCGGGAAGACCCGGAAGCGGAGCGGACTAAATTAGATTGAGTTGAATGGATTGTTGCGCGTATTTGAGGATGGAGACTTACCAATTCTGCAATGTGCTGAAGAGCATTGACTGCGTGATCACCATACGTTACGTTGTTTGTGTACTTGGTCAAAGTTGACCACTCTAGTGCGAGAGAACCTGCTTCGGCGATATTGGACGTCTAGGTACGTAAAACAAATGGTTGGAAGATAAGCGATTTCCCCGGGACAAAACGGTAAATACCTCATCTGAGGGGTTTATTGAGCCAAAATTGACCTCAGGATAGGGAACGACATTATTTTGTAACTTCCTGTATGTCAACAGCGTTGTTACAGAAGAACAAGAAATATCTAAACTTACGGCAGGCCATGCAGCGGCTAGCATGTTGTTCGCAAGAGTAGTGGCCTGTCCGACCAATTGCTTGTCGGATGTCAAGTCAGTGATGCTCATCATAGCACCGAGATACCTGATCGTCGTCTCGAATATGGATACAGTATCGGTTGTGTGAGATTTACTAAAATCGACTTGTGAAGCATATGCCGTGGCGTTTGTCAGCTCGTCCTGCGCGCCAGGGTAATAAATGAGACAAACGAGTGTGCAGGACGTGGAGATACAGCGGCTTACCGTCAAACCCATAATATACTGTAAAACGAGAGGTGTTAGTTGGTGGCAAATTACGAATGCAATGAACGCGTTTATGGTTTCGTACCAAGGTCGACAGACTGTCGAAAATGGTTGCGCCCCAGCCGTTCCGGTCGTTTGTGAAGCTTTGAGAAATTGGAAGGAGATCGTCTTTGCTAAAGGCGAATTCCCTTCAAGCCGAACCGCGTTCGAATGTCAGCCTAGTTCAACCCAAAGAAAGAATTAGAGACTCGCTTGTATGCAGCATAACTATCGGCAAAGATTTGCTTAACCGTGTTCGCGTAACTCGAATATTGGGCGGGAACACTGGTAGCAGACTGGACGGTACCGGCGAGAGTGGCGGAGGGATAAATATGGAGAGTGAGCGAGAAGAGAACGATTAAAGAGTGTAGTGAGGTCCAGAGAACCATCATGAAAACGAGGGTGGGGTTGAAACGAGAGAGATTTGAGAAGGAAAAAGACCTGTAACCAACAAATAGACTGACCGATATATATAAGTATTCGATCGAAGTGAAGCCGAATAAGGCTTTGAATTCTACATATAGGGTTATTTCATATATTTTTTTTTTTCTTTCTTTTTCACCCGATCTGCGATCTTGTGAGTCGAGCAGCTAAGCAGCTGATGCGTGGAGCCATGGACGCGACGGCTTGAGGCCTCCTGGCTTCTAGTTACTTACATAGGATACCTTCAAAATAAAATCTCCACATTTCCTAGGAGAAGGTTGAATGGCAGCTTGATTCTGTCAAATTCAAATCTACTACCAAGCTTTGAGCCTGGCATGTAAAATGATGAGGGATGGTCACAATATTCCGGGAGAAGTGAGTGTGGCATGCAGGCGCCTACGGGCGCTTAAAACTTATGTATCGTACCCTTGTCGCCGTACATAGCTCAGCTTCTTTCGCACCCACCCAGCCACCCATTTATTTTCCATTCCGGCGCCTTAACCCTGAGGCATACCAGGCTTTGCCCGCTTTCTAGTGCACGTTTGTTGCCCACCCGCGCGTCGGGCCAAACCCAGCCCAAAACCCCTTTGATTCTTCCACTTACTCTCTTGCCTCTTTGGTACCTTTTTATTCACGCCTGTCTTATTCAAGAGATTGCGCTTCGAAACTTCAAGGGTGCGTGGGGAAAATCACGTGGTTCCAGCGAATTCACGCTCAGCGCTCAATTGCTTCAGTACTTCTCTTCATCTGCCCTTCAGAAAATTTATACATCTAATGCTTCTTTAGATTAGTTTGAATGGCCATGCATCGCGATCCTGGTGAATCCCCACACATACCCCAACCTCCTCACAGCGCGGGGAAAGGCATTCAAGGTATGGTATGCGCTATCTCTAAGTAATTTCCACTTTTACCCAGTCATTTTCCCCTAGGCCTACGCCCACGTATCGATCCTAACCAGGTACCTTCTGCTGCGGAAGGTATCGAGGCAGATCGTCTTCACTGGGAGAATCAGACGTACATGACTCTGCCAGGCACAGTAGTACCTTTGGCTACTACCAGTTTCGTTGCTGTGGATCAAGGTGCGCATTTGAGTCGCGTTTATCATGAACGAAATAATTCAATTTCTTCAAGGTAACTCTTCACCAAAATTCGTTCGCGTAACCACATGGGGAATTCCTCACAACTCGCGTCTCGCATCCGATTGCAATATTCCTCTAGCCGCCATCTTTCAACCGTTAGCCGAAGGAGACGAGCCGATTCCCCTAGTCGACCCAGGCCCTTCCGGTCCTACTCGATGTGAAAAATGCCGTGCCTACGTCAATCCATGGTGTGTATGGACAGCCGGAGGAAGTAAATGGAAATGTAATCTTTGTACACACGAAAATCCTGTTGCTTCGGAATACTTTTCCAACCTCGACGGTAATGGAATGCGTCTGGATCATATGGATCGCCCTGAGCTGTGCAAGGGAACTGTCGACCTTGTCGTTCCAGAAGAATACTTTGCTTCGAACCCCCCAAGAATAACATCTCCCTATTTTTCTCCTACACCACCCCCTACTGGAATACGACCACCTCAACCACTGAACTTCTTCTTCGCACTCGATGTCTCTGTAGAAGCAGTCCAGTCGAATTTCCTCTATGCCAGCTGCATCACTCTGCTCAAGATGTTGTACGGAGGCCCAGACGCCACCGACGAACAAGTCATGCTCGATTCATGTTTCCCTGTCGGCAGTCGGGTCGCTATCATCACTTTCGATAGTACGCTGCAGTTTTATAATCTCACGGTGCGCTTTCTCTCTGATTGTGTCGACATTTTCTCTTTCTCAATGTGCCTTGCCAGCCAGACAGGCGCAATCCCTAGTCCTGTTCTAGTCATTGCTGACGTAGATGAAGTCTTTGTTCCGCTTCAGTCGGAACTCTTTGTTGATCCTTGGGAACACCGCGCGACGCTGGAAGCATTGTTACAGGCGTTACCACAACGATATGTTAACAACGCAGTCACCCAGGCTGCGTTCGGATCGGCAGTGAGGGCGGGACAGGCGGCATTAGTAAGTTCTTCCCCTTTAGTTGCTCTGGTACTTCAACTTAGGTTTTGGCTCTCTTGTAGTCAAATCGTGGGGGTCACATCATCACCTTTCTCAGCACAATGCCCTCTGTCGGCATTGGTGCTCTCCATGGTCAACCAAATGAAACGGAATTATTCGACACCGACAAAGAAAAGTTATTATACAAACCTCGCGACCCAGCATGGACACAAATAGGCGAAGAGTGTGCCGAAGATGGAATTGGAGTTTCGATGTTTTTGGGAAATAGTAAATTTATCGATGTGGCCAGTATTGGTGGGTGCATATTTTTCTCCTTAAATACAACCTTTATCGAGCTTCAATTTTTAACAGGTGCTGTCTCTTCGCTGACTGGCGGAGATATCTTCTTCCACCCGCGTTTTGACCTGCAGCGGGATGGCCCAGTGCTTGAATCACAAATGCGACGGCTGATGAAGCGCCCAATGGGTTATGATTGTATGGCGAAGGTGAGATGTTCAAAAGGTACGTTATTGGTTGAAATTATGGTGAATACTCAATTTATCATTTTCCTTCTTATAGGCCTTCGAATAACAGACCAGCATGGTAACTTCCACCTACAAACACCTACCGACATGGCTTTTGGCGTCTTAGACGCGGACAAGTCATTCTGCGTCTCTCTAGCACATACAGCTACAGGCTTAACCGGATCGGGTTTGAGTCCGCGAGAATACGCGTATTTACAATGCGCGGTGCTCTATACATCCATAGAAGGGCAAAGAAGGGTACGGCTGGTGAATTTAGCTCTCCAAATTGTGGAGTTGGCGGGCAATGTATTTCACTATGCAGATGTGGATACGTGTACGGCTTACTTGGCGAGGAAAGGTGGGTGTCATCCGCTTTTGCTTGTCCGTCGCTCAAATCGTCTCCTTTCGACTCGTTTCAGCTGTGTCAACTATATCTTCACAAAAGATGTCTTTCATAAGAGACGACTTGACTGAGAATTGTTCTGCGGTCCTATTGGGCTATAGACAAAAATGTGCGGCTGCTTCGAGGCCAACACAGGTGAAAGTTGAATGCCGGCCTCGTGAATCACCCAGGTCTGAATGCTTCTAGTAGCTTCTGATTCCGGAGACGTTCAAGGCTCTTCCGTCATATACGTTGGGACTGCTTAAATCCAAGCCATTGAAAGGTACATCTTTATTCCTTGAACCTAAAGGCGACTTCCCATCTCTTATTTTTAGCTCGCAACATATCCTCCGATGTCCGTAACTATTCCGTGCATCGCCTGCTTTCGATGAGTGTCCGGTCGACCATTCAGCATTTGTACCCTCGGCTTTTGGCTTTGCACGATCTGGACGATGCGATTGCGTTGCCCCAGGCCATACCATCAGCAGCACCTGATCCAGATGGGGTGTTGATCCCTCAAGCAGCAAAAATAGAATTGCCGTCTGCTATGAGGGCCAGCCATCAGTGGATGTTAGCGAACGGACTATATCTTGTGGACAACGAAGAGACAATGATATTATGGATTGGCTCCAGTATTTCACCGCAATTGCTGGATGATCTTTTCGGGACAGAGGATATCTTGAATTTGGATCCTCATATGGTAAGATCTCTTTCATTCAATTACTCACGATGAAAATTTCTTTTTTTTTATGATTAGGTCAAGCTGCCCCATCTTCAAACTCGCTTCTCTCAGCAAGTTCGGAATATAATCTCGGCGCGAAATGCCGAACGTGGAGGTAGAATGGCTAAGTTTTTTATTGCTAGGCAGAATTTGGATGCTGCGGAGATTGAATTTAGCGATATGTTGGTCGAGGATCAGAATAATG
This sequence comes from Collybiopsis luxurians FD-317 M1, assembly GCA_000827265.1. Lineage (NCBI taxonomy): Eukaryota > Fungi > Basidiomycota > Agaricomycetes > Agaricales > Omphalotaceae > Collybiopsis > Collybiopsis luxurians. The sequence continues at coordinate 674,764 of KN834752.1, read as the reverse complement.
GGACGATGAGCTATTTAGACTGTGGGTTGGCCCTTCGCTTCATGGTCTTTACCCTGAGTGACTGATCGGCTTTTCCCGCAGATTTAACTGTGGTACATAAGCAAATATCGAGTGTGGTGAGTTGAGGCCGCATACATAACAAGGTGCAACATCTAACGTTTCTTTCATGTTAGTTGACCGAAGGCGGGTCTCTCGGTGGAGGACATGGAATGCGGTCCCCATGGTAGACTAGCTTGCATGGATTTTTCCAATACGCGTTGCTGCGAGACTTGATACGAGCTTTCTCGGCACCCGTTGATTCGCACGATATCAATACAGCTTCTGACTACCATCTCGTCATTTTGTGCGGCCGTAAGTGTACGGAGCACATTCAGAGCCGGAGTGATGAATCGGAAGCGAAACAAGGTCGGCTGAGAATTATGAGCGCACCGCGTTCTTCGAAACGGTCGGCAAACTGATATAGCCTTGGTGACTCCGCTGAGGATGTACACGACGCTGAGCGTAGAGACATAGAGATTGAAATCATGATGCGTATGTAGATAGCTGGTGGTCATAATCTATCGATGGAGTATTCGGGGAAATTGGCCGAGGACATCGGTCGCGTGTCTTTTTTTGAATTCATTGCAGTCCACGCGAGAGCCACGATCCCATCATCAACAACTTTTTACACACGACCCCGAGATCGTCCTTCCCTGTTCTTTCTTTGCCTTGTACTTTTTTTTTTCTTTCCTTCTGTATTATCATATCCACCAATACCCTATTCATTCCATTCCAACCGCTATCAGCCTTCCCATTCCCTCCTTCCTTTACCCCCCAATTCTCATGAAGCATACTCGTCCACGCAGTGCTGATCTGGGCGGTCTCCATCTCGCTACGGAGGGCAGCGGTCTTGGACAGGGATGGCTAGGATATTCTGGTGAAATGCAGTGCGTCGTTTTCCATGCAGCTTTGCCACTTCATCCTGATCAGTGCACTCAGGACTCGGTTTGCCGAACTCTTGACCGATATGTACAGCGAAACTCTGAATGCTGTTAACGAGCGGGATACCGAGTTGTAAGCCCTTTTTGTTTTGTCAAGCCCCCCAGTTCGACCAATTCCATCTTCAGTGCTCCAACAGACCTTCCGACTGAAACCCGGATTCGACTTATCCACTCACTCGACAGCTGGGGTTTCGAACCTCACAATCTACCAGACGAAGAAGTTCTGGCGTGTACTATGATGCTATTCGAAGCTCTTTTCCGTATTGAAAATATGCAAGATTGCTTGGGTATCTCTCTCAGTATGTCGCTATTCATTCCTACCTCCGTGTGATTTTCTCTCACCGTAAATTCCGCTGCTCAGAGGACCAAATTTACCCTCTAATCCATCATCTTCGTCGAATATATCGCTGGGAAAATACTTATCACAATTTTGAACATGCCCTTGACGTTCTCCAATGCTCTTACATCTTTTTACGGTCAGCTGGCATGGTCCCGCCCGTATCCATTCTTCTGGATGAGGACCCTGAACTCACTTGGTCCTCGAGACACAAGTTCGACTCTGGCCCATTAATCACCTGCTTAGGCCTCAAGGAACTTTTCGTCGTCTATATCGCAGCTATCGGACACGATGTTGCACATCCAGGTTTTACAAACGTTTTCATGAAGAATGCAGAGACTCCGCTGTCCATAGTTTACGACGGAAAGTCTGCTTTGGAACAAATGCATTGTAGCCTACTGTTGAGGGTCATGCGGCATTACGGGCTGGGTCCGTTGTTGGACAACCACAACGGAAACTCCCAGAGTATGAAGAAGTTATTATCGGAAACAGTCTTGGCGACGGATATGAGCGTGCATGCGACGTTTATGAGCAACTTTAAGGGTTTGGTGGATGATGGATATGTCGTAGGGGAAGGTCGGCTTTGGAAATGCCAGGTTTTACTATGCCAAGGTTTACTGAAGTGTGCGGATATCAGTAATCCAGTAAGTTAACGTTAACGGATTTTGTTGATGTGTTTTAACTAGTTTCTAGTTCCGGCCCTACAATGTGTCACAACACTGGGCAGCGGCTTTGATGGGCGAATGGACATCACAGGCAATGCTTGAAAAGTTTATGGATTTGCCGTGCACAGTACAATGTTCCGACGATCCTCTCACTGAAGCGAGCGGCCAGGTGTTCTTCATAAATACCTTTGCGAAACCGCTACTGGAGCTGATGGTTGAGGCCATACCAGGTGAGCCCTACATACTCTCCGTCGTTGATGAGATACAAATGGAATTCTACAGAATTACAAGTTCGCTTGGACCAGTGCAAGGACAACCTCAAGATTTGGGAGAATCGTCGAGTAACGCTCACGACTACTTCAGGAAAAACAATACATGAGCAGGAGAACTCCCCACGAGCACCTTCATCACTATCGTTCGCTTCATCGACTTCCTCCTTTTCGCGAAAACGAGACGACTACCTAACGGCATTCCCCCTTGCATTACCAAAGCATCATCCATACCGCAATTTGTCTCATGCCAACCGTTTGCAAATAGAAAGCGAGAATAACCAAGTTATTACCAGCGACACAGAGAGCAAACAGGAGCGCAGCGAGGAAGTGGACGGTATTTCTCAACTCCCTCCACCCCGAAGCTCCACCTCCACTGCCACCACCGCCACTCTTGTCTGGCCAATGTCTGCGAGTTTCGAACAAAAGCAAAAATTGCTATCACCGCCATTAACCGGCCTTTCCTCCCTCCATCCTCGCTCCGAAGAGTCTTACGAGTACAATGCAAAGACTGGCATTCGAACCATGTCGACTTCATCCTCAGCTTCTCTCTCGATGTCTCCTCCTACCTCTCCGTGCGAAAGTCTGCCTTCTTCCGCCTCTGGTGGTTCGGAATACATGTCTGTTGCTGATTGGATCAGTATTGGCAGCGCGAGTCATGGTGCAGCAAGCTCTTATCGAACCACTGGGTGCGGTGATGAGTGTGATAATTCGAGCGTCGACGAACAACGACTTGCAATGATTGGTGAAGCTGATAGTATCCGGCAGTCTGCAAGTTACTCTCGTTCGAGTGCCAATAGCATGGATGGAAATAAGAATGGCTCTCACTCTCACAACTTCGCCCCCACGCACATGCATGATCCTCACGCTGGGCTTCGAGCAGCAGCAGATAGTGCCCGACCAATGCTAAGGAAGCAAAGATCCATGCTGAACCGTAAGTCCTGGGGCGCTCCAGGGGAATATTTTTTCGCAAGCAAGACTATGGATGGCACATCGATGACGTCTGAGAATGGATATCTCGGTGTTGGTGCTAGCCCACTTTTAGACGGTGATTCGTCGGTATCCCCTCCTCCCTTGACTAGCCCCGCTTCCCTTGGCCTAGCTCAGCAGCAGCAGTTGCGGCTTGTCTCACCCATTACCCGCAATTCTTCCGCGCCAGATTCTCCAGAGTCACCAACGGTGATGACTACGCCTAAATCGGCCAGGAATCTACATCATTCTACGATTGTCGTTGCCGAGCCCCATCCACATATCAAGGAAATCCAAGCAATCTAAGTCCGCGGAATTGACTGTTCATGCAATTTAGAAGTAACCTATAGCATGTCCCGCCCGATTACCTGCCAAGATGTTAGCTCGACGTGGTTCTGCCTTGGTTGGTTTTCGCGTTGCTCGGGTACTGAACATCATTAGATGTGCTACCCTCCTGTCTATAGATGCCGACATACTCTCTTTTGCTGCAGCAACTGTATTTCTCAAGAACCATTTTTTCATTGGGCTTTCTGCGTGTGTTGGGCTTTTGGTTTCGCTCACATTTGATTTATTCGATCTGTTCAACTTTGAGACTTTTGACCTGGCACTGCTTGTACTCCAAGTTCTTGATGCTTTTCTTCTTGTCCTTGTTTCTTCATTTGCACTTTCGTTTATCATACATTCAACATTATTTTATTGCAGTCGTGTTCTCTTTCTCTCTGTCTCTGTCTCTGTCTCTCTCTCGCTACCACTCTGTCAAAGCCTGGCTTTAGTTTGACTGTTCCTCTCACTGCTTAGTTCAAGGACGGATTGCGTACATAATATTTCTGGATTTTTTGTGCTATCGCTCTTGCTTTCGACCCCCCTCGATGTAGTGGTGATAATCTTTTTGCCTCTTTCAATCTCCGATCTCTTTCCCATAAACAATAACTATTTTGTATCTACGATGTAGCTTTAGCGAATTATTGAATACAACTTCTCTTTTTTTTTTTCTCTTCAAGTTGTGTTCTAGATCAGGCAATTGTCAAAGCTGTATTTGTTTAACTCGAAGAGGGAAGTTGTGAGTTCACCAATGTTCTTCTGGACACATCCTTACATCCAAATTCCGAACAATAGTTGAAAAGTCAGGCCTGATGGGCATGAAATACGACGTTTCGTTTTCAGCAAACGTTCAGGCGCAACATCACGATGTGGAGTAAAGTATCTATTCGCGCTGACAGATTAGGAAGTGAACCGCTCTATACTCTATGCCTTGGAATCTTGCATTGTGCTCATAATCTGCTCAGTCCTTTGAATAAAAAAGGTCCCAGGCATCCCATACTGCTCGCTCTGAGTGGTCTAGTTCGTTGCTAATTTCTGCGCTGTAAAAGCATTTTTGTAAGCAACTTGTAAGCGAAACACATTTCGCTTCCGAGTAGCCGATCCTCACTGAAGAAGAGGCGAACTCGCCGCTCGGGATTGGAGTGGATTCCTGTATGATGGTAGCCTGCTGCACATAAAATGCATGTATCGAAAATAGTCAGTAAAATTCAAGCATGCCGACATTGTCCAAATTAGGAAAGTCAGAACACGGGATCGACGGGGGTTCAGCTTGCATCTTGCTTCCTTCCACCTTCAAGGGCCAGCCTATGGTTCACAGGTCGGCAGATTCTCGCCTGCTGGCCAATCTCATCTCACACGAAAAAGAGTACACAAAACAGCTTTATTCTTTACTTGACATCTCACATGCCTCCTTCAACTCGTTGACCGCATATGCCGCTTCTTCACCCCCTCCAGCTTCACAGGTTATACTTTCTATCGCCAGTTCGCTTTCGAATGCAGACAATGCGTTCAGAACTTACGCAGCCGCGGTGGATGAATGGTCGAGGTATCTGAAGGAATTAAAGGATTTAGAGGATGAAGTAGGAAATGTTATGCGAGACAGGGAGATTCTGTAAGTTTTGGATATTCTAATATGCATCTGCTAATTTCTTGTAGTGTCACTCGCCTTTTAAAAGCCTCGAAATCAATTCCGAAACCCTCTAATAATCGAGAGTCGTTCTCATTTCCCTCAACGCCTGATTCTTCCTCTACACTTTCTTTCAAGTCAAATGAAGACCCTTCTACTACTTATGCATCAACTTCCTTCTTTGCGAGTTTAGCTCCTGGATCTACGTCGGCGAATAAAAAGATGCAAGCAGCGCAGGCAGAGCTGCAGGCCTGTGAGGCACATTTGGCAAAGAAAGAGCTCGAATTAGAAACAAAACGTTCTTCGGCTATCCGTGACGGCCTTCGAGTTCGGTTCCGGGCTCTTGGTCAATGCGGGTGGCATTGGACTGAAGTAGGCAAAGAAGTTGAAGTTGTGCTCGGATTACAGCTAGGAGACCAAGGTTAGTACAAGCTGCATTCGTACATCTTATCCTATAAACTAAGATAAAGAAACAGTCCGTTCTTCTTCGCCGGCGGTGTCGAATAAGCCTCTTCCGGTACTCCACTCTCCTGTCCCCGTTCATGCTAAACCTCCTGCTACCGAGTTTGATCGTCCTTCCTCCGACTTGTCGTCCATTGCTCCTTCTCAATCCGCTTCTCAAATCGGTGTCGTTATAGGTAGTCCCCCACCAATTTCTCCAGTGGCTCATATTTATTCCAACCTTGAGGCAGCCTCGCGTCCTTCGCCATCATCAACCCCAACCAATTCGTCACAGGCGCACGGGGATCTCACATCGTTTCATTTACCTCCTGCACACTCTATAGACGATCTTACAATGCCCACAGCGGATACAGCCGCTTCTGCAGTTATCCCCGATACAGATGCGACCATCACTCGGAGACATGTCCTTCCCCGCCGAATTACGGAGGAAGACCTGGCTTCACAGCCGCGGCCAGAAGCTGGCGAGAGTAGCGATGATGACTCGGAGGGGGATCACCTTCCCTCAGACACCCGAGTCGTCGAAAACCCACGGTTCTCTCCTCAGAAACCAAAAACCTCCAGTCACTCTAGTTCTTCATTGAGCAAAGCCGGTGGAAAATCAAAAGGAAGAAATATGACTATGAGCACATCTTCATCTTTTGCTTCAGGTTCAGGGAGTGGCTTCTTTGGTAGTCTGAGGGGGCTCTTCACCCGTCATGGGAAGACATCGAGTGACCGAGATCGTGAAGATCATATTTCCGATACTTCGGCCATGAGTCCTGGCACACTTACCGATGACAACAGTTTGGACAATTTCCAGCAGCCGCGAGGAGGGGGTAAAAAAACTCGAGTCGGCCTACTTGGGAGGAATAAGAAGAAGGGCTCAGGAAATATTTTCAGCGACGACGAAGATGGGAATGACAGTGTTATGTCTTCTCCTGCCGCTTTTCCGCGTGTATCCAATATGGTATATCCCAGCTCTCTCGTCGATTCGGGCGTGAATGGGCCGATGTCAGATCTATCGACTATTCCCCGAAGTCGGACAATCAGTGATATTCATCCCTCAGAAAAGGCCATTAATACTGGCAAGAAGCTCAAGAAGTCAGGTCCTGGAGTTGGTCCGAGAGGAAGGACTGCGTCCAGTGATATAGCCGACAGCGAATTGAAGAGACGAAGACGAAGCGCGAGCTTGGATTACGGTGATTTGAGCGTGAATGGGAAGACTCGCAGGCGAAGATCGAGAGCAGAAGAATGGCTGGATGATCAAGGACAAAACGGTGAAACGCAAGCGCAGGATGATAAACCCATTCTTCAGCATGATGCGGATGAAGATCGCGAAGCCCTCACGAAAAAATCCAGCGTCAAAAGAGAAAAGTCGCCGTTCAAACGTAGGTCTTTGCCAGCATCGACTGGTGCTTCAGCATCGGCAAGTGCATTAGTCTTGCCTCCTATGCCTTCGGCATCGAGTAAAGCTCTTCTTTCTGAAGCATCACCAGTTTCGGTCTCTAGAAATTCTTCTATCAAGAGCGCAGCGGGTGCCCCATCTGGGTCAGTCAGACGTAGCGGCGGTGCTCCAGGTCGGGTCATGAGCTTGCACGCCGCTTCCTCACCACCGTCTTCCACTCTTGCTCGAGCTAGTAGCCAGATACAATCCACTCAGAATCATAAAGCTCGAGCAGGAAGCATTGATAGCAGTTCTTCGTCTACCTTCGTCTCACCTTCGTCGTCCTCTTCCACACTCACGCCTAACAACATCGCCTCTCCATCTCCTTCCATCCAGGCCACCGCAATACCGACTTCGACGACTAAGAATCAACGTCGGGCGAGTTCTCCAGTTTCCATCGGTACTGCTGGATCATTGACTTCGGGCGAGGGGAGTGTTAGCTTGATGTCCATCGTGGAAGATGTGGCGAAAGCTAATCGGGAGGCATGGAGCAAACAGGGAACAACCGGCGGAAGTTCCACCAATTTGGCGTCGACGTTGACATCGAAAGCATTGGTAGGGAAAAGCATTGGCGGGACGGTGAAACCAGTAGGGTTACTTCCACTGGTGGAGGTCGTCAAAGCACCGAAAAGTATTGATTTAGAGGGTTTGAGAGAGCAGATGGATAAAGAGCTGCAGCGCAGCGAGGTTAGGGCTCATACTGACCATCAAGCGCATTCAAATCTTGCTGCCTCCACGTCTTCTGAGCCTACACCCGTATTGGCCGCTGTTCCAGTGGTGACTCGTGTCCCCGCCTCCGTGCAGACACCCTTGAAGCCCGGTTCAGGCCAAGTGTTACTGCCTTTGAGAAGTGCGTTAAAGAACCCTAGTCGGACGCCTTCGCCTATGCTTCCGCCTGGATCCTCCAGTCTTCACCAACTCCCTGCCAGAACAGCGTCTCCGGTCACAAAAGTGCCTAACGGAGATTACAAGGACAAGGACAGAGCTAACAGTACTGCTTCACCTAATCAAGGCGTCAAGGCGTCCGGCTCCGGCTCCGACTCCGACTCCGACTCCGACCTATCAGATGCGGCCTCTATCTCCTCGTATGAGACTGGGCATGAAGTGTTTGCAGAGGAAGAGGAGGGGGCCGCTGAACATACGGTGGAGGACAGTGGCGAAGAGACTGAGACGGGTGAAGGGTCAAGAGCGCCCACACCCCCTCCTCACGACAAACACAGCGAATATCGGTCACCACTGGTCTCACAAGTAACTCTTGCAAATGGGAACGCTCCTCAAGATCAGACCTCACACGCTGGAGGCTCTGGGTCTGATGTATCTGCTTCTACTGCATCTACCGAGACGCCTCGCACCTTGACGAATACAGCTGATACATCCTCTACCCCTACCACGCCCCCTAGAAGGCGAAAAAGTGTAAGGGTATCTCTTCAACCGACGTTTTCCGTGACTCCACCCGCGATTGAGGATGACGATGAGGAAGATGGATCTCACTGGCAGCGGTATACTAATGACAGTAGATCATCTGGTGAAGTTGATTCACAAATTAGTGGCTCGGATACAGATGGTTCAGTTGGTGAACATAGTCAGAGTCGAGGGCAAGACATGTGGGTTGATTCGAGTGATGAAGATATGGAATATCAGCAAGCGAAGAAGCTCCTGAGTAGATTTTCGACCACCAAAAAAACGAAGGTCGGGAGGTAAGTTAACCTGGGGACTGAATCAATAGCCTTTGCTTCCTTGCATTCATTTTATTTTTTTTCCTGGTTACGATATTTATTCACCAATTTTTTTCTCTATCACTACGCGTATGGAATCGGTTAATTGGCTGCTTTGGTATTTTTATTGTCTCGATATTTGTATCTTTACGTGTATATGCCCATAAATTCATGCTAGAAGAGCGTTCTTGACCTTCAAGTTCGAACTCCTTCGCGGCACGGACCCCGTCAGCTGACATAAGCACTGCATTTTGACCTCGCTCGGCGTCTTGTTTACTCTCACTGTAACTTTCAACTGACTACACACATACAAGAGCGCAAAGGATGTCTGAAGAAGCACCACAAGTTTCCCTTGGTACCCAAGACGATGTTAAAACTGAGGACGCCCACGCACCGATCAACGTTAAAGTGCGCCTTTTGTGTCGGTCCCTGTATTTTGCGCACTCAATCCTTTCATTGCAGGTTGTGAGTGCAACAGGAGAAGAGGTCTTTTTCAAAATCAAACGCAGCACTAAGCTGAGCAAACTGCAAGGCGCTTACGCCAATAAAGTAGGAAAAGACGTTAACAGTATTCGGTGAGTGGCAAGCTCCTCTTGCTAGATATGGGAAATGTTGTCGACGCATTCCACGCGTAAAATGGACAGTTTTTGCTTTATTGGACTTTTATTCTAATTACAAAGACTTGGATGCCAACTCATGTCTTTTTTTCTGTAGATTCTTGTACGATGGCTCGCGGATATCAGAGGCGGACACCCCAGCGTCACTAGATATGGAAGACAATGGTTAGAACTCCTGTTTCCTCTTTCATTCTACCTCTAACTGTCATTTTTTCAGATACGATCGATGTTATGGTTGAACGTACGTAGAGCCTCACTATGTCCGTCTCATATTGACAACTATTTTCCACAGAGGTTGGAGGATGCATCGAGTGCTCGTCATAAACGCACTGTTAATTGTTGTATTTTCCTTTCCGCGATCTTATTTTCATCCCAATGCCGATGTACAAATTTGTGTACCATTTTTCTGCCTACATTATTCGCTTTTTTTTTTTTTTTTCGCTTCAAGGTCAAGGTTCCGAGTCTGTAATTGACTCATTCTGCAATGCAATTGTACCACTCCTTTTGCTTACTGGCAGGAAGTTACTCGCGATTCATCCTTGATGAGAATTATAGTAGTTCTTCCAATGATAGTGCATCTGCAGGGAGCTCAGCATTCTTAGTGTACAATACTGGCCAAATTTTCAAAGATGTTAATTTTCTGCTTGACAATGTTTAGTCGGGCGTGTCCTCTCTCGCAGAGGGAAAAGTAACTGATTCCCTGGTGATACCTCCTCCTTTCTTTATTTATCAAAATCCCTGGACCGAACGCTTCCGTTACCATTACCCACTACATAATGCATACAAGCACTGCTCGTAGCTACAACAACCCCCACGGACACTCCAGCGGAGACGACCCAAGCGAACGGAGTCCAACTAGTATCGTTGCGGCTCCCCGCTCCTTAGTATCTAGACTTACTTGCCTGCGGCAATGAAGAGTTTTAAAGAAATATTCAGTTGAGAAAGGGAGCGCTCAGCGCTAAATAATACGACACACATGTTTTCTACTGCCGTGCAACCGAGTCTGGTATCTATTTTTTCTTCCACTGGCTCCAAGCCTCTTCAGCTTTTCTCGACGCGTCACGATGAATCTCTGCCTTCAGATTCGTTTATAGGCTTACTTAATGACCGTTCTTCAGAACCAAAGCCAAACGCTCCTGTTACTTTGATGTCAGCCCTTGATCAGCCAGGATATCTACTGGACCAAACGGTGCTTCATATACAATCCCCTTCATTGCAAAAGACCTTTATACTCTGCCCCCCTCAATCTGCTACGGAATTGGGACTGAAACATCCTTGGGTTCATATTCAGGTTCGAAACATGAGTTGCGACTGGTGTTTCGAAGTTGGAATCGTCGACCAAGCTGGAAGGAAAGGCATCCTGCGATTCTCAACCTTCCAAGTATGCGTCTATACGGTTGTACTCTCCATCATGATTTGTTCATCCTCTTAAATTTTTAGAAACAACCCCGACTTAAAGTTCCCGTAAAATCCAATGATCTTCCTCTACTTCATCTTCCATTGTCATTCCCTGGAAGCACTGAAACCTCTTGGTCGACGATCAGTCTTCACCTTCCTACCTTCCTACCTCATTTTACAAACATGAACCTTACTGAGCATGAATCAGAATTCATTGACGAAGACACTCCGCATGTTAAACCCTTATCACCGGCTACAGCCCCGAGCGGGCAGTATTCACACGTTTCTTATGTGAAAATTTACTCTACATGCAGACTTCGTCGAATCTGGTTCGGCGATGGTGGTCCAGGTCGGAAACTTCCATGGGAGTTCGAGCTCTACGCTAGAGAATAGCAAAGTATAGATGATGCTCTAATTTCATGATGAGGAAATCCGATATACTCAACGATTTCTGTTTATCCTCCAGAACGAGGCTTCGCTGAATGATTGTTATGAGATCACCAAAAATACTTACTTCAAGCATTAGTTTGAGGTTCTAATACCTAGGATTATACACCGCAGTCGTAGTTCGACAGGAACAGCAGTCAACGAGGGAGCTACGGTTCAAATGCATCATTCTTCGTTTGCGGCATCCGAAGAAGCACAGACGTCCGGTGATAGTGCTACGTGTTCAAAACTGTATTCACAACCTTGGAGTAGGTGGAGAGTGCCTGCTAGATAAGTAAAACAGGTGAGTGCCATCTAGGGAACCCGGCATTCAAAAATCAACGTCAATCTGACGAATATCTGAGGGGAGTGCGGGAGACGGATCCGAGACCCCATCGTACCAATATTAGTTAGACCGACGAATTTTGAAGGGAAGCTCAAAGTGCGAAAAAGATGGACTTTATCCATTGAACTCTATCGTGTGAGCGGCGACGCTTGATTTAAGCTGCGCTTGAATTTGACGTACTGTCTTGCCGGCCTTGTCGGATAACAAGCAAACATTGTCGATGGTAGAGCACTCACACCTTCGGCTGACTTCGTCGCACTCGTATAATTGCCTCTTCAGATGAAGGATGTTTACGTGCTGCTTCCCTTCTATTTATGGCACGTTTTAGCGATCTGCGCCTTCATGAGTTCGTTTCTCTAGTGCACCGGAACATGCTTCAACGGTCCTATACCCCTGTCTACGGGGGATGCTATCTGTGTTACAGAACTCGACAGAGTGCTATCAGGTGTGGCACCTATTGACGGGGATCCGAGTGTCCGAAAGGTCAGATGTCTGCCTTGGGATAGCTGAGAGACTTATGCATGCGTCTAACCACGAAAGCGCGCAGATTACCGATCACTTGGTTGGGAGCAAATTCTTTGTTTAAACGCAGGTGCCAACAAGCGGCGCATCTCTGCAGCCAATCGTCGATTGGAATCAAGAAAAAAAGTAAGGACTGAAATAAAATTTTATCGAGTCTTTTCGAGGGCGAAAATCGGTGTCTAAGTTATTGAAGCTATTCTGAACAGGATATGAATGGGCTTGGCTGACAAAGGTACCTCTCCGAAATCATCGAGGCGAACTCTGTACTTGACTACATAAATGTATGCTGCGCCAACTGTTTGAAGGTGATCATAAATAAGCCGACAGACCGGGTGCAATCTAAAGTGTTTACGTTCGATCTACTGCTGACTTTGTTGAACTTTGTTGTGTGTACAGGGTCGCGGTATCATTATTTTCACCACAGCTCTTGACTGAGTATATGCGTATATGAATGAAAGTCTAGACTAACGGAGGGTGAATTTTTGGTAGATCCTCCTTGGGGTTGCCCTCAGAAGAATCGTACTTGGTCTGCGCAACTGGATTGGAGTAATTCAATCCTGCATATGTACATCTAGGTCCACAACTGTTACAGCTGTTTGTTTATTTGTAGCATAGTTTTCAAAAATCGCGCCTCAGTGATCGTGTTTACATATAAGCAAACTATCACTTCATTACCCCACGAGAATGCCGCCAAATGTAAGGTTGTCCTGGCGTCGGTGGAGCAGTGAATGGCATGTTTGTTTGGCAATAAACACCATCGTTAAGGTGCGTTTTTCGAAAATAATGCTAGAAATAAACAAATAGCTGTGAACTTTTGTGGTTGCAGCATTCCGTACGCGCTTGGTTACCACAAATACGCGGTCGTCAAATTGATTCTCGAGATCGGGGATTACCCAAGATATGATAGGCTTTGCTTTTCAAGCGATTCCATGATTCTCGGAGAGGGTTCTTGTTTGTTCATTTGCGGCGGTACAAGTTTATTTGATAGCCGCAAAAATAAAATATGTAGAGCTGCGTTGCAACCTCGATGTATGCCTCAAAGGAGCGGAACTGCAAACTAACTGATAGTTCCTGAAGATGTAAGGGCTGAAATTTCTCGACGGAAATTATTGGTAGAAGGTAGGCCGATCCATTGAAAAATGGAATGCCGACTCGGCAGAGCTGGGACCGACATAGACTAACATGCGGCGCAGAAGCAATCATCAACGCGGATCCCTTCAAGACGATTGCCTTGTACGGACAAAACGGTTAAGGGTCAAGGAGGACCCATGGTAATGGAAAGAGGAGTTTGTGTGGGATTCTAGTTTACTGCCAGAGGCGATCTTACTAAAATACAGATAACTTTGTATGATCCTCGGAAAGTGTTTCGATTATTCAACCTCCAGCTTGCCAGAGTACTACTTAATAACGTCTGCCTTTCTACCTGTCCTGTTCTAATCTGACATTATAGCCACCCAAATTCCAGGACATAGGCTCAATGTCATTCCTTGATTCAAAGTCTTCTCTATCATCAAGATCTTCGTCTTGCTCACTTTACAGCTTCGATTTCAGCTCCGCTACCGAGTCCTGGGTCGACTTTTACCGATCCAATCCATCCACATCGCCGTCTATTCCAGGCGTTGATGGGTCGATGCCCGTGTCCTCGACATTCGATCATGAAGTGTCCCAGAATGCCGCGAAAAATTCTTCGCCCGACTCTGGCGGGTCTCATCCCAGAAATCAGTATTCAGGACGAGCCTCTCCTCGGTCTACACGCAGTTCACCGTGGTATGAAGACTCTCCGCCATATACATCTTCCTCTCCTGCAGCCCTGGCGCTCTCGATGGCTCCGTCGCATCTTATAAAGGAAGAGGAGCCAGACTCTCCTAGAATCATCATTGAACCATTATTGCCTTCGAGTCATGTTGTTAAGCGATCCACTTCCTCTTCTCCAGAGCCATTCTCCCCGCTCACCCAGGCTGAGCTTGAGACCCAGCTCCTGTTGTCACAGGCTCTCGCTCCGCCTACCGAGGTCCCGTTGCGCGCTACTCAGGCCTGCGACGAAATGAGGCAGATGATGCGATCCTTCAGGCTCAATCCATTTTCGATCCTCACTAGCAATGGTAAAGATTTAAAATCGGAAAACCAGGAATGTTCAATTTTAACATGGTGCGGGGAAATACCAAGGCCTTTAGATGAAGAGCCTCTGATATTTGAGTGGCAACTCGAAGGTTACAATAATGGTCTCGCCGACGAGCTCTCGGGGCTTGTTGCATTTCACGATGATGGGAAGAAATGCCCTGATGTGTCCTTTGATGATGTTCCTGGTAACCTCGAGGACTCGGCCGCATGGGAAGAAGTACCGGAATCGCTGACGATCTTCTCCTCGTCAGAAGCTGCGAGTAATTCGGGCTTGTCAAATGCAGCAGAATCGGGAAATTGTCACCCCGAACCGAATGCGACGCTACCTATGATTCCGAAAACGTCATTTGCTCCGCGCGGTACAATGGAGGTGAATAATGATACAAAGCAGCGAGCGGGAAGTTACGATTCTGGCTATGAAAGCAACAATACTCCACCGACCCATGAATCCCACGTCGTTGATGATAGTTTATTTCATGTTCCCTACGCATTTGACGGCCACGAGGAAATAAGGAGCCCTCCATACAGTCTCCCGGGGTATAAGAAGCCTGGATTGGGTGCGTGTACGTTCATGGTGGCTTACTGGGTGCCTCGATTTGACTATGGTTTTTTTGTTATAGACCTCTCCCAGTCATTCTTTCCCAATAGCACCGGTCCCCGCAATGAACAGGAGATAGTCCTTTGCTCAGCCTCGTCTCCTCACTCCTCAGATGTTTCACTTTCAAGCGTCAGGTATGCCTTAAGAAAAGCAGGCTCTGAAGGGAAGCTTAGCAGTTCTCACCCGAAATGTAAGCTTCTTTCAATGACAACCTCGTGAAAGCCTCATCACAATGCTGCTAGTCACCTCTGCATCCTTTGTACACGACCCGAATCGCCGAGGTTCCTCGTATGGGTCGATGTATTTCTCCACTCTCCTGAGCGCAGAACCTTCCAATACGTTATCTTCTATCGACCATCCCAAGCTGTCCCGGTTACCACCAAATCCCCCTTCCTCTACCGGAGACGTTATGAACGTGGCCAAAATATGGGAATGTGCCACGAACCCAGAGAAGAATCTGTATGAAACGGAGCCGAAAGCCGAACTTCACCCTCAGGATACATGGCGACCACGTCTTAGAACAAGTGCGTCCGAGTTGAGAAATATGAACTTTGGACGGGCGTATTTACCGTCTCAGCCTTATCCTTCATCAACTTCGTCCTTCTCGCGACTGATACCGCATATTGAGCCGCAAGGCCCATCTTCGCCATTGTCCTTGCTCCACACCCAACCCGCGATATCAAGGCATTTACCATCAACGAAGATAGAGACCCAGCTACCGCAATCTTATCTTACAGCGGTACGGCACTCAACTATGTCGCAACGGATGCCTTATCTTTATAACAACCAGCACCAGCACCAGCACCAGCACCAGCAACCGTCCGTACACGAACGACGCGAAACGCAGCCTTTGTTTAGTCTTCCCATAGAGGCTTCGGGTGCTATACGCCCAAGAAGTTTTCCTTTGAATATCAATGATGGAAACGGTGTCCCACCGTCCACGTTTGAACATGATGTTTATGCTGCTCCTGGTATGGAGAGATACACTCCTTCTATGGGGTATCCCTGACGAAGATATCTTCGGCCGCCTTATTCCTTTTCATATTCTCAGCTATTAAACACTCATGGGCGGTATTGATTTTTTTTGTTGGGGAGGAGAATGTGACAACGTTCGTCTGATTAGCACATGGCCAGTTTAATGAAGTCTTCATGCGCTGCGCTTATCTTCGGAGACTTGCTTACATCCTGGGTGTGTCTACGTTGAAAATGGTTCCTTTTGGGTTGGGATTTTGCTCGCTATGTATCTGCTTTCCTCGCTGTGCCTAAGTTACTTAATACGCTACTTGCTCTACATGTAGTTCAGTTGCATGTCAAGATTTATGGGTTTTGTGCGGTTGTTATTGGTGGAACTGTGATTTCGACGACCAGAGGTTAATTATTTCAGGTCCAATTCAGGTTCACAATGTATTCGCATAACGCGATCATTTTTATGGTATCGATCAAAAGCTTCCCGGTTGACCTGATAGAAGCAGCTTTGACCTGTGGAAAGAGAACTTAATTTAGATTTCGAGAGAAAAAACTGTTGGGCAGGAGAGATAAATGAGGTTTTTCTGGACACGGAGGACCTGGCTGTAATAATTGGTGTTTGAACAGTTAGCCGAATGATGCAGCGAAATGGACCGAATACGAAGGCCAGTCTGGCCGGGCATGAAATGATTGGTAATATTACGTACCTCCAATATTAACCGTGTGAGAAACGGGACCTTTGCTCGTGTTCAACTTGGACTTTCTTTTATTGGTTGTCGCGAGCTTAGCTCGCCGCCGACGACAATGACGACGGCGATGGCAACTCAAAATCTCTACGACTCTGCTGGTGATATGAGGTCTCATCTTCAGTCTCTTCTTGATGCGAAGGAGAAGCAGCTTCAACAGGCGGGGACGCTTGGGCAGCGGGTACTTGCTCAGCAAATGGAACTGGAGGAAAGAATTCGGCAGTTGCAAGAGCTAGACGCGGACAAGTCTGATGATGAAGAGTTGGATCTGGAAACCAAGGAAAAGTACCAAGAGCTGGCCGAATCGCTGTTAGCTTGGGATGCTGAGAATGCCCTGCTATCCGGTGCATTTGGCAAGGTATGTGCCACGCAATTCGCATAGCAATATAAACTAATAATGGCCTTTAGTCTTCGTCTGCACCCTCAATTCCAGTCGTCCAATCCCCTAGAGAAGAACCTGAAAGGTCAAAGGCGTCAGCTAATACGTCTGCGGCACAATCAAGGCGAGCCAAGAATGCTGCACATAGGGCAGACGATGTCGGTTAGTGCCAGCATCTAGTCCTTTCTTTATGAAATTAAACCTCTTTGAAAGAATTTGCTTTCGAAATCGGTAGCGGCCTGCTCAATGAGGTCCGACGACTACAGAGCCTCCTCGGAGAACGTGACAAGGCTATACAGGATATGAAGGAAGAGAAGGACGATTTGGAAGCTTCCGTGGAGAGCCTTCGTAAAGCTCTCAAGCAGCAGGAACAGAGTGCAGGTTTGTCCGTCCAGCGATCGTGCTTCTTTGATCTTTGACACTTTTACTCCAGATAAGTACAAAGAAGAAAATTGGAACTTGGAAGTCACTCTGCAAGATCTTCGTACTCAGCTATCCAATGCTCAGACTACTAGCGCGCGCCTTGATTCCGAACAAAAGCGCCTCACGAAAGTGCTTTCCACTACCAGGGACTCTGCCGAACAGTACAAAAACGAGACCACTCAACTTCAAACCGCTCTCGACGAGCTGAACAATAAGCATGAAACGGACATGGCTCTGGCCAAAAAGCATGCTGCCAGCCTTGCCAGGGACAAGAGCGATCTTCAACAAACTATCGACACCTTGAAGACCGAAGTGGCGCGCGCGGGACGTCGTCTTCCACGTTTTGGTTCTCCACTCACACCTAACGGAGGAGAACCGAATGATTTCCTCACTCCTGGTGGCGTCTCTCATTCCGGGGATGATATGTTCAGCCCAGCCGCCTCCACTAATCGACGTAACAAAATCGGTGATATGGGTGTATACGACGATGCGTTTGGTAACGATTTCGGAGATGATCCAGAAGGTAGTCCTTTGCCTAGTAGTCCCTTCAGATCCACCAATCATCCTCTGAACGAGATCGAGGTTTTGCAACAACGTCTTGCTCACGCTCAGAGACAAATTTCCACTCTCAAGGGGACCCTGCAACGCGAAAAGAAGGAAAAACTGGATTTGAAGAGGAGGCTTGGAGACGCTGGTCCCGAAGATGAAGACGACCTACTCGGGGAAGTAGATGCGGAAGAAGATGAAGACGTTGGCGATGCCGTTGGTGCGAACAGCTCTACGAGCGCTGTTAACGGCAAGAAGAAGGGGCTCATGACGTTCAGGGCCGGATCTGGAAGAGGTCTCAGAGGACGTTTGAGGGGCAGCGCTCGAGGGGGTCGTGGCCGTGGTGGTCTGTCTTTCACTGAGCGTCTGATCGAAGCACAGGATCATGATGACGGAGAGGAGACCTTTACTCCAGAAAGAGCACCAGCCATAACCATGGACGGTGAGGAAGAAGCTTCCGAATCTCATCGCGACTTTGATGGGTTGGAGGAAGATCAAGTCCCCGAACAAATGCAATTCCAAGCTTCGCCCTCCCCCGCATCGTCACACCGAACTAGTGTCGGAAGCATTACGAGTGTCGAGGGCATGGATCCTGCTTTTGCCAACGTACTACGCCGTACCCCGTCGACAAGCTCTGTGGTCTCTGTTCAGGCCAATGGCAGTCCACTAAGAACTTCTCTTCTTCGTCGGTCTACTCGGGGACGTACTACTGGTGTCGGCGCAAGAAGGCGAACCAGGGGAGGTGCTGCTTATCAAGATGGCAGGCCACCATCATTGGTAGATCAGCCTGAGGATCTAGCCCAGGCTCTTGGTGGGACCGTCGGGGCTTCCCCCTTGTCGATCAGAGGCGAAAGTTCTAGCGTCGGGATCATGGAGGAACTTGGTGCGGAAGTAATAGAGACGGCCGAATTCGGATGTCAAACCGAACCAGAGCCCATCCCGTCCACTCCTCAGAAAGTGTTCTCCGAAACTTCTGTACAACATGAGCCGGTAGAAGAACCTATTGCGGTACTACCTTCACCACCTAGTCCTGTTTTGGTTGAAGCCTCTATCCAAACAAATATAGAGTCACCGGTAGCCCGCGATGAGGCTGGTGTCCAACATAATCCCCCTTCTGTGGCCGTGAGGTCCATGAGTACTAACACAGATCCTTCTCCTGACATGGCCGATGCAGCGGTAGAAGCGCACATGGTCGATGAAGTTGCCTCTACCGAGACTGACGTGGAAGAGGAAGCGTACATGATGGGGGTACCGCCTCGTGAAAGAAGGACGACTCTCGTACCGGGAGACATCTCCATCGGAAGTTCGGCAGGCAACTCGACTATCAAAAACGCGCCTCGAAGAGCTTTCCTCGCCTCTTTGGATGCTGGTGGTGATAATGACAATGGGGATGAGACAGAAACTGGTGCTGATACGGAGACTGATACTGACGATTACGAGGATGCCAGACAAAGTGTTGTACCTTCTTCTGCGTCTGCATCTCGGGACGACTTCCATTCTATGATGACGATGACCGACAATGAAGGGTCAGATTCGGAGCTGGATGACGGGGAGAGCATCAAAGCCTCCCGACTGCCGATGCGACGAGGGCATCCCCCGAGCTCCTTCCGTTCCTCTTCATTCTATGGTACGCCTGCCGGCTCCGAAGCTGCAGTGACGATTCCACAGGCTTCGTATGACTCCAAGAGTGTAGGGGCCGATATCCCGCCAGAGGAATACAAGGTTGAACCCAAACCTGAGGTCAAGGAGATTTCGATTCAGACGGATGAGTGGGTCCTGCCGGCGCCGGCTACTGCACCTACTTTGCAGACGAACGCTCCGTCTTCCGCAGAACCTCTCGCGTCATCCCCGAGTTCTCCAGCATTATATCGAGTGGGTTCTTCGAGTAAACATCAATTCCAGTTCATTCCTTCTGCTCCACCAGTGTCAGCTTCTTCAGGGTCTGTTTCCGCCCCTACACCTTCTCCTTCTGCCAGCGTCTTCAAGGAGACCGCCACTGGATTTGCTACCATTATCAGTAACACCAAAGCTTTACACGATCGTCGGCAGTCGATGGATTCTGCTGTATCTTCAGTCTTTGACGATGCGTCGAACGGCACTCGTTCGAGGATGCCGTCTACTATTGTCGATAAGACCAAACCTCCAATGATGTCGCTTCCTCCACCTCCTAGAGCCCCGCCTCCTTCCGGAAGTATGCTTCCGCCTGCGTTCATCCCAGAACGGAGAATACCCACAAATTCGACGGGGTCGTCGGATGTACCTCCTCCAAGACCTTCGTCTCCTCCGCCACCAGAACTTATACAACGAGCCACAACACCTACGTTCGGCTCAGTACTTTCTGTTCCTAGTGGAAGAGGAAGCGGTCTTGCTATGCGACAGCATGGTTCGAGTATGCCTCCGTCTCAAGCAGGCCTTCGACAACCCCCGTCAACTAGCAGTTTCCGTTCGGCCGCAAATCCGACAGGGTATGCAACAATGCACCTATCTGGAACGCCATCGTCTTCTTTGCGAGATCGTGAACGACCGGGACTTTCAACGACATCCCTAACCTCCGACGTCGCCTCTCCGCGGTCATCAATGTCATCTGAACAACATCCTTACTTGAATCGTTCCCATAACCAGAACATTAACCCCAACGCCTCTGTCACTCCGAGCAAGTTTAATTTGCCGGGAGATCCACTTACGGGTCGTGGTCCTCCGATGAACCCGACCGATCCTGCCATAATTCATGCCATTACGCAGACCATGATTGGGGAGTTCCTATACAAGTATACTCGGAAAGCGATAGGTAAAGGATATGGCTCAGCTAGACACAAACGTTTCTTCTGGGTTCATCCGTACACCAAGACACTGTATTGGAGTTCTGCCGATCCTAACTCAACCAATGTTGCAGAGTCTAGCGCGAAGAGTGGTGAGTCTTAAGTTTCCTTTTCCATTCAAAAATTCCTTCTCAAATTGTCAATTTCTAGCTTACATAGAAGGCGTGAGGCAAGTACTTGATCCCAATCCTATGCCACCGGGCTTGTACCAGTACAGCGTTGTAGTATCTACTCCTCAACGGGAGATGAAATTTACAGCGCCGACGAAGGAGCGCCATGAGATTTGGTTAAACGTATGTCGAACATTTTGATTTCGATATTGTCCCTCACTTGCCTTTATCTAGTCTCTGAAGTACCTGTTGGCCAGACATACTCCTGGTCCAGGCATGGCTCCTGGAAATAATACTGTAGTTCCTGATAGTCCCATCTCGGGCGAAGGGTTCCTTCCAGAGGACCGACTACTGGCGTTGAACTCGAGCCCCCAAAGTCAACGCAGTGGCAGGAGTCTCCGAAGTGATGCGCCGTTCAATACCACACCCCGCGGCAAGCGTAGTCGATCACAAATATCGGTGGGGGGCTCCGTCGGACGACGAGCAGGCACTCCTGCCGCTGAGTATCTTCGCTGGAATGGACCTGAGAGCCCTTACAGTCCGTCGAAATCGTTTGTGGACGTCCCTGCACTTGACGATGACGATGATTTGGACTTTGAACTTCACGGTGATTCATTGTCTGATGAAGGTTTTGAGGGTCTGGAAAATGTTCGGGCGTGCTGTGATGGAAAGCATACCGTCGGACATTCGGGCAAGCACCACCATCACCACCACCACCATCACCATCTTCATGAATCCGGGTCGCAGAACGACCACACTGGAACCAGTAGCACGAACGGACCCGCAAGGCCAGTATCGCCTTCTGCTTGGTCATTCCGTTCTCGTACCGGTAGCGTGAATTCTCAACATGAAGGCGGCGGTGCCAGTCTGTTCTCATGGGGTAGAGGAAGGACTGAAGATGGTAAATTCAAATTTGGGTCTCGACGTTCGGCGAAGACTGTTCAAAGTCAAGCCCCGTAGCCGCTGTGGCAACTCACACATTCGTTGTAATTTAGTATGCGTCTCCATTTCGATCTTCTTGTTTGATACTGCAGAGCTGTTGGGATTTTCTGATATTTGCTTTCTTTTTTTTTCTTTTCAAGTTGCTCTCACGTTATGACGATACCCGTACCAGCTCGTTTTAGTATTCCTTTTTTACTTTTTTTACTCATGTACTTTTTGTCTGCAGATTTGCATCACAGAATACCGTAACACTCTTTTTAGACCTTTTTTCTGCTATATTGAATACTGCTTTTTACTCTATCAAAGCTGAAGTTGAGCTTAAGCGCCCATGAAGATTGATCCCTCCTCCTTGGCCTGAGATTCTGCCATTTTTGTTTCCATTCATGCTGCTCGGCGTTCTGAACGACGCCATATACGACAGGGAATCACTTACATAATAAATACTGGGTGAACACTCAGAATCAGCGATCATTCCATCAGTTCCTCGGTCCAATAACCCTTCGGTACCATCTTTCCGTCCAGGATACTTTCGCCCTTCATGACGGACCAGGGTCCAACTCCCACTCCGATGCCCCTTCAGTCTACTCTTCGCCCTACTTTATTTTCAGGTCTTTCACATGCTCTAGATACCCACACTGCCATTTTCGACGCTTTCATTACCCAGGAGACGGAGAAGGCTACCGCTTCATGCCAAACCAAGTTGGCGCATGTCGAGGCACAATTAAAAGAGGCTCAGGATGAACTTGAAAGTCTTCAACGAAGGCTATCGACACCCCAGTTGGATTTACTACAGCAGCTTGAGGCAGCAAAGGAGGAAGTAAAGGCTCGGGAGGTGGAAATTGACCGCACGCGTAACGCGGCCAAGCGTTTAATATCCTTTTTCCGCCGAAGCACAGGGAAGCTCACGGCTCTGCAGGAGGAAGCGGAGAAGAAGCTGTCTGACACTTCCAGGCAAAAGGAGGATATCCAGGCAGAACTAGATGAATTACGCTTAGTGCATGATTCCAAAATGCAGGTGTTTGAACGGAATAAGCGGGAGACCAGTGCGGCGGAACATAGGGCGAAACAGGAAACTGAGGCACTACGGGCTGTTGTAGCGGAACAGGAGAAACTATTGGCGGGTGCCCAGTCTTCGGAGGAATCACTGAGGATTCGAGTACAAGAGCTAGGGAAGGAACTCGCAACTCTAGAAGAAAGTAGCAGAGCAGAGCGGACTCGACTATTTGAGGAAAAGAAGAGGGCGGAAACAGACTTTGCGGCAAAGTTGGAAGCAGCTATTAGTGAGAGTGCTGAATATCGAACCAAAGCCGAAGAAGCATCTGCGCAGTGCCAAGATTCCACTACTCACGTCCGTCTTGTCGTTGAAGAGCTTGACCGGTTACGACGAGAATCTGGTTCGATCATCACTGCCCTGCAACGTCAGGTAGAGGGTGCCACCTTGGCCAGCAATCAGGAATTAACTCACATCCAAGAACAACTGTCTTCCCTTCAAGCTCAGCATTCGCGATGTTCTAGCGACGCAGAGGCTTCGTTAATCGAATCCACACGGAATATCGAGCGACACTCCCGAGAGTTGTCGGGAATGCGGGAAGCCTTTCTCGAGGCAGATAATGCGCGTCGATCAGCCGAGTTGGAACGCGACACCGCAAAGAGAGAAGCCCTTCGGATTCAATCCGACCTTGCCTCATTGAAATTGGAGTATGGCCTGTCTCTACATGATTTTGTGGTACTCCTTGCCTTGCTTCGGAAAGATATGGCCAATTACCGGACGGCAGCAGAACGGTACCTGAAAGATTTTCGACGTCAGCTTATCGCTGCTCAAGAGAAAGGAGATCGGACCAAAATGGACTTAGAGAAACGTTTCTCTTCACTAGCTCACACTCTCGACCATCATGGACTTGTGTCCATGAACGAATCCTCATATACATTGCAACCGTCTCCGAGACTCCTTGCTCTATGGGAAAAGCTTCACGGCCTCCTCCCGGAACACAGGATATCTCCTTTTCACTTCCCGAGTGAACTTACAGAAGAGACAAGTGCTGTGATACCTGCTATGTCGACTCTTGTAGATGAACTTGTCTATTCGCACAATCTACTCCAGTTTTCTCTGCAGCAGACTTCAGCGAGCAGGGACCAGTCAAGAACAGATTCTCTAGATACTCCTCTAGAACCTCCGCCCGATGGTATGTGTTATGATTTCGTTCATTTGCAGCATCTGACAGAATTATCTACAGTTCCCATACCATGTGATGAAGTTCATGTTGAAACAGAAAACCCACTGTTACCGGCTACTACCGTCGCTGCAGCGGAAGCATCCCAGCCTCAGACGTCAGTACCTACCACAACGCCATCGCCATCTTCCCCTCTGTTATCGACCGCTGTTCGAGAATCTTTAGTCTTAAAGCGAAAACGCGGCCGACCCAGAAAAAATGTAACGCCATCCTCAACAGATCTATCATGTCCCGGTATGCTTGTTAGAATTTATTCGATAATAAGTCTCTCACCTGCGCAAATACTAGATAAAGCGATTCTAATTGCTAGTGAGAATACAAGTGGTCAGGAGCCCGGATACCACGCTGCCAAACGACGCAGAACATCTGAACAGGACGTCGCTTTAATTTTGACAACCGGCTCTATCGATGATAGTCCAAGTCATCCTTTGCAAGCAGAGGTGGAGGGACGTCCCGAAGATTCCGCTTCACGCCCCCCTTCTGTTGGTCGAGAAAATTCAATCTCTGATGAAAAGAGACCTGAAATAACTACGCTCAGGCCAGTCCGAGTCTCGTTGCGACTCAATCCAAGTGAGTTTTGATATTAGCGATTCATAAACGCGGGTTTTGATGCCACTCGGTAAAAGCATCTACTGGGGCGAAAGAGGATTCTGATCCGAGTTCCTCAGAGCTTGTTACAAGTGAGAAATCTCCCAACGACGTATGCCTATGTACGACTAACTACGTTTGCAGGGTCAGGGAGGAAAGTTCAGGCTACGGAAGCAGCTCGTGCATCTCAGGCGCAGCAAAAATCTTCACGGAGACGGTCGACTGTAAAAGTTTGATTGGGAGCTGTATTAATATGGGAAAGTTTTGAAGCAATGTATCCTTATTATCTATCATGCGTAGATTCTTGCTTGTTTGCAATTCGGCTGTTGTACTACTTACTTTGCTGGGTGTCTTCTCAATTCGCAGAAGATAAAAAGTGATTGACAAAATTCATGATTTCATTCACTCTACCCAAAACTCCAGACAGAAATTGACTACTTATACACTGAGGTAAAAATACAGTGGTAATTGCTGGAGGTCCCAGTTCACAAATACAGTTGCGTTGTCGAAGAATACAGAGATGATAAGGGTAACCTATGCTAAATAGGAAGTAAGTACAGGTCATACTGAGGGAACATGATGCTAACCTTGTCAATCTGAACAATCCGTTGAAGCCCAGGAAGATTTTCGACTCAAAAATGGTCTCGACTCTCTACGATACGGATAGATGCGTGCACCGCGGGCAATCTGCCTTTTAGGGTGATTGACCAATTTCAGTGCAGGACCAATCAATAGCATCGGCTTTTGGTTCTCAGGCCCAGGAGGAGGTACAACAACGACTGCCTCTGCATGGGCCATATCGGAAGGAACGAGTCGCATAAAGGGCTGGAGATTGCGTGAGCATCCCGGACCGACGAGAGTTGGACTCGGGGATAATGAGCCAGATCGTGAAGGTGAAGGAGATCGTGACTCGTTCGTGACGGACGATGAGGTGGAGAATTTACGTGAGGGAGGTACGGAGGCATAAGGGGCATTAGAAGGATGTCTACGTGACTGCAAAATATTATGAGGAAGGGGACGGAAGTCGAATAAAGGCGGGAACTTACTGGACATGGAGAGTCATATAAGGAATGGATGTGCTCAATCCCGGGTAGTCGTACGGGTACAGGAGCTGCAATGGGGCGAAGCGGAGGTAGAATAGCCCTTTCGGAGGCAGAAGATGCAGAAACAGCCATTGGAAGTAAAGAGTTGGAAGACGTAAGATTGGGTGTGGAAGGTAAAGATACGCAAAGTCTTAATCGTTGAAGAAATTATAGAGAAACGGGAAGATCAGAGTTCCACCTGGGAGATCCTGCCTTGAGATAAAGATGTTATGTTGGGTATGTGGGTATATTCGATTGTCAGACGAGATGGGGGAGATAGTGGATGACCGGGGAAAGCATCGCTTTTAAGCTAAAAAAAGGACATTGCGTTCAACTCTGAATAAAAAAGCTAATAGTATATTGTACAATGAAGACTTTGAACGAATTCCCAATAAACAATAATGGCATTCATCCACCCATTGTGCAGTCGCTTGGTATTTGGTCGTGTTTGTCAACATGAAGGCGCATTGTTCGACTAGAATGTTATCCTTCTGCCATTTATTTTTCGAATGATAATACAGGAGCCAGCTACACAATACTTTGCATGAAATTTAGCCCAGTTTTAGTTTCAAGTACAATATCAATGAGAAAGTTATGAGAAAGTTATGAGAAAGCGTCGGCGGCTCTTTGAGCGTCTATTTTTTTTCACTTTCTCTGACAATGGCCACAGAAGCCAGACCGAAAATTCGTATTGTTCGTTCCACTTTCTTTTTCTAGAAAACCATCTCTCACTTTCTATTAGATGAAGGGTGCTTCACCGGATCTTTCTGCAGCTACATATCAAGTTCTAGATGAATCGCATACAATGGGAAATGCTTTGCGGTGGATGCTCATGAAAAAGTATCAAATTAAGATTGTTACTCCTATAGCATGTTGCTCACATTCGGTCAAGTCCGAAAGTTGAATTTTGCGGGTACAGGTGAGTATTCGATCCCTGTTTGTCCTGGTACAGGCTTTGATGTCTTCCTGTAGCGTACCACATCCTTCAGAACCAAATATCCAGATTCGGATACAGATGTACGGTCTGTTTTGTTCGATTTTTACTAAAGTTTAGTTCGATTTCTGAGATTGTCCAAGATAACTTGTCATCCTTGCAAGCACTTATAAAGGCTCTTGAAGACCTCGATAACCTTTGCGACACCATCAAAGAGACTTATCAAGAAAGCGTCGAATCTGGAGACTACGAAAAATGGGATGAGAAGAATTGACAGCAAAATGGGGCTTGAGATGTTATTCAGCTGGTGTCTAGCCAGCGTATGTCAGTGTATGTTTCCTGTAAACGTGAGTTGTTTTTCGTATTAAGATACTCCGCAAGCTGAACCGTCGACTGTGACTCGAGTTAAGAATGTATTTTCTACATCATTCCAATTTAATATCCCAATACACATGAACTTCCACACTCGTCCAATTTGCGACTCTCTCGTGCTCTCTGCTGGAACCCAGACACATGAGACTTGTGCCTTGGTTCAATTTTGTAACATGATAGAAGTACCACCCTTTATACTGCATGGAAGTAAGGCGTGCCTGCATCGACTTACCTTGCTTGCGCAGCCTTACGCATATGTTATCAAAAGCGTGTTCTGGTTATTGCTATTCTTATCCCACGAGCTTGACCGCTTGAACAAGTCTGGCGTTATTTCGCCTAAAGGTCGCATCTACTTTCTATAAAAGGTTTCTGAACTTCCTCGTTCGCTGTAGAGTCTGCGTCATTGCACCCGGATGGATTTACCTGTAGAAAATCGACATTGTTTGCCGCGGGCCGCTGCCAATTGAAGCCACAGGCGTCGTGAGTAACACCCGGGGAAAGCTCGCTTCAACTCGTACTACCATGACGATATTTTTACAAGGTTTTCCGCATCTTAAAAGCAGAATCAAACGTCTGACTCCCTACTCTTTTCTTTGAGTCTGGCCGCCATGAAACGTCTTTCGGGATTGCTTTCTTTACTACCACTTATCTCGGTCGTCACCTCGCAGTCCACCGTCCCAGTGTTTGGACAGTGTGGCGGGGAGGGATTTACAGGCTCTACAGGTCAGTCGAATGTTTACAGGCACATGGTAGTATAACTGCGCTAACATGACACTACTGGGACGCAGTCTGTGCTGCCGGGAGCAGCTGTGTTGTTCAAAATCCGTTCTATAGCCAATGTGTTCCGTCGAGCGGGGCTCCTGCTCCTACCTCAACGACTGGACCTACACCGACACCCTCCTCCTCAAGTGCACCTTCTCCGACGGCGACTGTTACTGGCTTTGTCAAGACCTCTGGAACTAAATTCACTTTGAACGGCAAAACATTCACCGCTGTCGGGTAAGAAATATTCGTCCATTGCCCATACCCGAGTAAATAGATCTGAAAATATACAACCGATAGAGCGAACTCTTATTGGGTAAGCCCACTACCTAGCTAATGGAGTGGCATGACATTCATGAGAACGAATGATTTTGTAGGTTGGACTCATGAATTACGACGAAGCAAATATGAATCAAGCCTTTGCCGATATTGCTGCTACCGGTGCAACGGTAGTTAGAACATGGTCGGTATGAATCTACAAAAATGGTTCACGATGACCAATATAGATCGTTTCAGGGGATTCAACGAGGTGACTTCACCTGATGGTGTGGCTTTCTACCAGAGCTGGAACGGCGCGACACCTACAATCAACACAGGGGCTACTGGGCTCGAGAACTTTGGTTTGACTCTAGCAGCTCAAATCGCTTTCAGAGCGCTAATCAAACACTATGATTTGTAGATAATGTGGTGGCGCTCGCAAAAGCCAATGGTCTGAGACTAATCGTAGCTCTGTATGTAGTTTTTTTGTCGGATGATTTTCTTTTCTGAATTCGTATTCGCATCTAGGACCAACAATTGGTCTGACTATGGTGAGGACATTGTCCGTGCAGCGCTTACCGATTTCGTATCAATCCGTAACATCTAGGTGGTATGGACGTGTACGTCAATCAAATCCTCGGACAAGGGCAGCCGCACGATTTCTTCTACACTAATCCGACCGTCATCGTGAGTCGGCTCTGTAGATCTGCCAATCTTGCAGGCTAATCTGTGACAAAGGCCGCATACAAAAACTATGTCAAGACCTTCGTAACTCGTTATCTGAATGAGCCGGGCATCTTTGTTCGTGCTTTATTGTCTCGACCTAACTAGCGTGATAATTGATTCTCTGTTTCGATCTAGGCTTGGGAATTGGCGAATGAACCCAGATGTCAAGGTTCAACGAGGTTCGTATCGAAGCTGATCGACTTTTTGAAACGATTGATTCATGACTTGCACTAGTGCGACCTCAGGGACATGCACAGTATCGACCATTTCTACCTGGGCTGCAGAAATGTCAGCATTCATCAAGACTATTGACACCAACCACTTGGTAGCTATCGGCGACGAAGGCTTCATCAACGACCCTGGAAACCCC
Organism: Collybiopsis luxurians FD-317 M1; assembly: GCA_000827265.1. Taxonomy (NCBI): domain Eukaryota; kingdom Fungi; phylum Basidiomycota; class Agaricomycetes; order Agaricales; family Omphalotaceae; genus Collybiopsis; species Collybiopsis luxurians. The sequence continues at coordinate 645,714 of KN834752.1, read as the reverse complement.
ATCTTCGTTTACAAGTTGGTCTCGTTGCGAATTTTCAGTTCTACCGGGTGCTAATTCTCTTTATGCAGCGGAGCCTCGTATGCTCAAGCTTATCGAAGTCCTAACGAAGTGTTGACCTTTTGTTCGCTACAGACCAAGTCTTGGGATCGATTTCGCTGCAAATCTCAACATTTCGACCCTGGATTTCGGGACCTTCCATCTATACCCCGTGAGCTTGGCCCTGGGCAAACCATGCATACACTGATACGAGAATTACAGGAAAGCTGGGGTGAGCCAGATAACCCCTTCGGAACCCAGTGGATTACCGATCACGCTACCTTCATGAAGCAGTCCAATAAACCCGCGATTTTGGAAGAATTTGGCGTCCTCAGCAATATGAGTGCAGTGTATACGACTTGGTACCAGACTGTTCTAAGTGCAGATCTCACAGGTGATTTGATCTGGTCAGTTTCTTTTTCCAATTTCATTCTTTGCGCCCTTTCTTGACTCTGACCGATTGCAGGCAAGCGGGATCTGTGATCAGCGAAAATGCAAACGACGGCTACATGGTGCGTGTCCGCTTTTACTTCTGGACTACTTACTGACGGAGGCTGATTTTTATACAGGTATTTCCAGGAACCGACATCTACACGCTCGACACTCAACACGTCGCTGCAATCAAGGCCAGGGACGGGACTGCTTGAGCTGCTGCCCTGACTTACTACATACGAATTATTAACTGCAGTAAATAAAAAAACGCGTGTTTCTATTCTTTTCTATGAAGGGTGACAATATATTACGGTCGTTCGTGCATACACTTATTGAGGCCGATCACCAATGGGCGGCTATCTGGCGGACCGACCACGGCTGATCTGCTTCCAGGGCGGGATTCCGGGGGATTCCGGCAAACAGTAACTACTGCCACTACTATCGAATGCCAGTGCATTGCTTACCCATCTCATTCTACCGAGCCAAATATTCAGGCCGCTACTCTTTCTCATCCAATAACGCAATCTGGCCTCTTTGAATAGCGTCATGAACGCGATGGACCAAGTTATACCGGGATTGTGGATTGGGGGGCTCCCGAGTGCCATGGATACAGAGAATCTCAAGGCAAACAAAATATACAGTGTTCTTTCAGCGATGAGAGGCAAGATATCTATACACGAAGTGTGTTCTTTGTATAGTGCTTGTGGGATCCAGGACTGAGTTTTTCCTTTCAGACTTTTATCAGACATCAAATCCTTTTGGACGATTCTGAAGAAGAAGATATCTTGATTCATCTCTTACCCGCTATTACTTTCATACAATCTGAATTGGATAAGGGAAGAGGGGTTTTGGTGCACTGTCAAGCTGGGATCAGTACGTCGCATATTATCCGTGTCATTGTACGTCTCTCGATCAACCAAAAACGCTACAGGCCGGAGCGCGACAATCGTTGCAGCGTATCTGATGCACAATAGGGAAATGAATGTTGAGGAAGCTTTGAATCTTATACGAAAAGCGCGACCTGAAATCGAGTGTGTCGGCTTGAATCTTGTCTTTTTCCTACTCTGTTCTTACTGCCAAAGTTTTTCCTAGTCCCAATCCGTCATTTCTAGCCCAACTAGAGATATTTCAGGATGCTTCATTTAGGGTGTCACGGAAGGACAGGACTACTCGAATGTATTACATGCAGCGAACAACAGAAGAAGTTCTTAGTATGTTTCTTATCAACCCTTCATTTTTCTTTCAATGGGCTGACGCCTGCCAGATGGTGATGGAAGCCTACCATCTACCGACATGTTCGCCCGTTTTCCCCGTTCCGCGACCGATTCCACCCCAGCCACTCCTGGAGGCCCATTGAAAGGCCCCCGACGCCGTATTCGCTGCAAAATGTGCCGGCAGGAACTTGCCGCTCGAGAACATATGCTTGACCACGGTCAGCTTGGTCCTGCTACACCTGCACTGACGCCTGCAGGATCTCGCAGACCGTCGACGAACCAGCCGCATCAACCTTCGTCCCGCCGTCCATCCCGTTTAGGTTCGGATTCACGTCCACGAAGGCCTTCCGGGCTGTCGTTCGGTGCTCTGGGAGATTCGCTGGTGATGTCGTCAATGAGTGGCGGTGGTAAAGCCTCTGAAAATGACGATGCCGAAGATAAAGAGACAGAACCTACCGCACGACCATTAGCGGATTCCAGTGGAAATTCTATCTCTTCCCCTCCGCTTACTGCAACCCCCACTGAAAGTACGGGCAACGAGCGGCGTCCGTTTGTAAATGTATCAAAGAGTGTCTTGGAGACGATGTCAATGTCTGCGTTGGATTCGGAAGATGAAGATGAAGGCGACCACCACGCTTCACCGCCAGGGGCTATCAAGAGGACAACGATTCGACATCCTCCCGGGATGTCCCCCGCATCGCCAACAATATCCAACACGTCCGTGCACACAGCGGAAGTCATTGGAAGAAGACTGTCAGATGCAATGCTTACTCCAGCGACCGAGACGAGCTCCAAGTTCGCATCGCAAGAGGGTACCATTTTGTCACCGGGCACTGAGAATGAGAAAGAACAGCCATTCAAGGCTTCGCCGGCTCCCCTATCTCCTTCGGCGACACCAGCTCCCTTAACTTCACCACAAGATCTTGCGGCGCAGCTCTATGCAAATCCCAAGTTGGCGGCACTTCGTGGAGGCGTAGCGCACCCACCAACAAATGCTTCAGGGTCCACTAGTCCCGTCAATAGTAGTTTTGGATCAAAACAACTACCAATAAGTCCTCCGATTCTCATGAACCCGAAATGTTCAGGTTATTTTGTCGAGCCGGTGAGTTTCCTCTAATGTTTTACGCCCAGCAACTGTCGCCTAATACTGCCTCTCACATAGATGCAGTGGATGGAGCCGTTTCTCGAAGCAGGGGAAATTGCTGGAAAAATTGTTTGTCCCAATAAAAAGTGTGGAGCCAAACTGGGGAACTACGACTGGGCTGGAGTGTGTTGTGGGTGCAAGGAATGGGTTGTACCGGTATGCTGGTTTCTCGTACCTTAAGCGTGATGGACGTACGCTGATTATGTTGTAAAGGGCTTTTGCATAAGTCGGTCCAAAGTGGATGAGATCGTAGCGTGATATAGCAAAGGATTCATCCGGCAGTCGGCAGCATGTATACATGATTTTGTGTTGCTCAACTGTCAAGAGTATTCGAGTAGACTCCGACTATGCATTACACATGCTGGAGGCCGTGAGTCTATCCACGGTAATTTCGGCCCTCTTGGGTTTCCTCCGAGAACTTGTCTGTTTCTTCTCTTCTTGAAACTAGCTTTATCAGTTCGGAGGCTGTCTCTAAAGCTTACTAGTGATCATCGATAAAGCTCACAACGTCCGAAGTTGCATCTTCATGGCCCGTCTGCTTCTCAATCGAGGCTATCTCCACGTGTATTTTGTGCTGGGGGCTCTCGCATTTATCTGCGTCGATCTATAAGTATTCTCCCTAGTCTAGAATTTGTATATCATGGTCTTATCGTAGGGATCTGAAGTGAAGTCGTTCTAGAAACTTTTGCGTCGTCGTCGGGTGTTGATTCAGGGATAAGCTCCGTACCAGCTCCTGGTTAAACTTGCAGACTACGGACTACGATTCTGGAAGGCCAGATCTTCGAGTACTGAGAGGCCTGCATCGGAACTTCGTTCCGCGGCGGCATTCTCAGGGTGAATTTCCGAAGCTCGTTGTATAGGGCGTGTCCTGTACAACGGAAACTTTCTTAGGCACGCTTTGGCTGTGAAGACACATTCCGGTATTCGTTTCCCCTTATGCTTCCAACTAGCCAAGTCGCCGGCTCTTTCGATCATTCGTTGAGCTTTGAAAGAACCGCGCAACCACTGAGCGCTTATATCACGTGGTTATCTCTGGCATTTGCAGTAAACTTTACCGTCTGGCGACACTTCTCTTTCGATCTCATTGAAGGATCACAAAGGTATTCAGAACTTGGAATGTGAGCTACACTGTTTGAACGCATCCTGTCTCAATTTTGCTGAGTTTTCGGTGGTAGAACCAAGCGTCGAATGCCACCTCGACCGTAACAAGTTCTTCACTGTAATTCCGTGCTCTTACCCTCGAGTATTTGCTTCTTTAATTTCGAAAATGGATCAGTCATTCTACAATCCAAGTTTCCAAGAAAACTCCTACCCATATTCACACCCTCTACATGCACGGCTCGATGGCCACCTTGCTTCATCTACAGCTATGCTGGAACGTACAATGGAGCCATATAGCTGGACGCGTGCGGAGTGGTCGGGTCATGAGGCTGAAGTCAAAGCCTCGAGCTCTAGGACTTGGGTTACTCGGAATGTTGAACCGAGCGATCCCAGACATAGAGACAAGAAGTCACATAAAAGAGAGGCAGACAAAAAGGCAGAGGCCAAGCAAAAATCCCTTCGAGAAAAACGAAATTCTGTGCAGGAGTGGTTGAAGAACCTCGATGTTGTCCAGGAGGTTTCCTCAGGAGGAGATTACTCTCGTACATCAGCTAAAGATCGAAAAGGCGCAATGAAGACTACTGAGATGAGTATGACAGGACATCAGCCAGGAAAAAATGATGAGTGGGACATAACACAGAGAAGAACAAAGGAACGGGAAATAGTAGACGGCCAGGTTTGTTAACCGCTTCACTTGGTGGCTCGACTTGATCGTCTCTTTGAAAATGATTGTGCTCGCTCAGACATCCATGCAGCTTTCGTCGACGACGTTTGACCGCCAATTTTCTGTCCAGCCCCCCCTACTGTGGACATCGGAGCATGGTATTCTCGCTAGTGTGACAGAGGATCTGGAACAGCTAAATCTAGCCGTGCCAATGAGCACAGGTGTGTTGCGTTTCACTCTTCTCATTGATACCACGAGCGCCGGGGTAGCGCAGGCTCAAATTCTGCGATGTCAGATGACGACAAGCGTATCGATAGCCCTCGAGCTGTATCCTTTATGAGAGAAGGGGGAGGTATACCACAGTTGGTCAGAGTTGAACATCCCGCGCAAGGCGAAAACTTTTACGAGATTCCTGAGGAAATCTATGAGCAGGTCGACAGCTTTGATATAGGAAGTAGAGCCGAGCGAGAGAGATTTAACACGGAAATCGCATCAGCTTTTTCATCGCAGCTACAGCACTCGGAGCCGAGGAGGGATGGTAAAAGGAATATGCAAGAGCTTAGGCAATCGGAATGGCATTTGAACAAACAAATCTTGGATCAAATGTCGTCGTCAAAACCTAACCCTCTGCTGGCCTCACCTCGGGATCGAGAACTGACATTTGAGTCTCCGCGGGAGCAAAACCCGGATACAGTTTCGAAGGAGGAAAAAGAACAAGATGAACAAAATACACGGTCTTTGGCAGAAGAAATGGAATCTGCGGAAGGAATCCGACTTATGAAGGGAAAAGGAAGACAGGTGGCAGGGGAAAATGAAAAAGTGTTGGTTCCAATGGAATCTGCCAATGTTGAGGAGGACGACGATATCGATGTAGTGGATCTTGATTCCATTTCGGAGGGGACTTTCGAGCTTGTTGAATTTGATGAGAAGGATGCAGTGAGAGCGAGGAAAGGGGATCCGGAAGAATCTAGTCAAGATGGCGACTCGGCTTTATCTAGTGTTTATATTGTCTAATCCATAGCTCAAAAACTGTGTAACATGTAGTTATAAATGAATGGTATCGTCTGTACAATGGGTTTTCCGGACAAACTTTGACAGTGCATCTCCAAAGCTCCTCAAGCCCTTTTGTCACGATTCTGAATTCCGAGGCTCGACGTCAAAATTTGGTCAGTTACTTGTAAGTTACTCTCGGGAGATCGAAGTAGTCGAATATGCTATACTTTCTAAATTCGGCGATGCCACGTGAGCGGACGCTATTCCTCCGATGACATTGAATGGCTACGATTTCTCTTGGCTTTAAGATTCGGAATCAATTACACCAGGCACAACCGGTGCTGCTTGAAAGCTGGCACCAACATCAACATAGGTAGATGTTTTTTTTTTTTTTTGTTGTTGTGTCGTTCATTTAATCTTTCGGAATAACTCAAAATTAGGGATACTCCAGGTGTGCCACTGTTGACAGAATTTCCAAAGTGTATTCAAAGTAAAGTAATTTTGTAGGCGTCTCACTGTCCGCTGGCACTACTTCGCTAAAAGGTCGCATCTCTTTCTTAGACGCAATACTTTCGCCCTCGCCAAGCCTTCGCTCATAAGATCGACTCAAAGGTAATTTTCAGGATCATGCGCCTTGATCTCTTACCAGATTCTCAGCTTGATGTTCTCCGCGAAGGTCATTCACTCAACACGGATAATTATACGTTCAGTTTCTCTGCCTTTGCCACAGAGAGGAATGTTCCTGGCCCTGATTTGAGCCAGTTATAAGCAATGCGCGAGGACGCTCAACCTAGAGTCTTCCTCGAAATGAAGCCGTTGTCAGCGTTACTGCTTTTCCTCTCAGTTGTGGCAGGGGCCTCAGCCCAATCTACTGCCCCCGTCTATGGCCAGTGTGGTGGTGAAAATTACTCGGGTCCTACTAGTAGGTAGAGCGAAATTTTCAGGACTTCTGCACTAGACTTGTGCGTTCTTAGCTTGCGTCGCCGGAAGTGCTTGCGTTTTCCAAAATCCATTCTATTCGCAATGTATCCCAGGAGCCACCAGCAGTGTCCCGCCTCCCTCAAGCTCGACCACCACGGTGTCAAAGACCTCTAGCACGACGAGCGTACCCTCTCCTACTGCCACTATCTCGGGTTTCGTTAAAACGTCCGGAAAGCAATTTACTCTGAATGGTAAACCATTTACTGTAGTTGGGTGAGAATTGATCCATCGAATACTGCCCTGTAAATTGACCCGAGAATATAATTCTGTAAGAGCGAATTCCTACTGGGTGAGTTCAACTTCTTGTTCACGTCATTGGTCGTTTAATCATGAAGGATAGGTTGGCCTGATGAACTACGGCACAAGTGACATGAACAAGGCTTTTGCTGATATTGCGGCTACTGGCGCGACGACGGTGAGGACATGGTTAGTGTGCTCATGTTAGATTCTGCAACGCAAGCGATTCTCAAACTTTGGAAGGGGTTTCAACGAAGTGACCACACCCGACGGCGTGGCTTACTACCAGAGCTGGTCCGGAAAGACACCAACAGTCAACACCGGAGCTAATGGCCTTCAAAATTTCGGTAAGAGCTGATTGGGATGTTTGATTTGATATCTGACCTTGTTTTTAGATAAGGTCGTCGCTGCTGCGAAAGCCAATGGTTTGAGATTAATTGTCACTTTGTACGTCTGTTTCTCCTGCGGAGATGGAATATATACTAAAGCTGACTTGTAGAACCAACAACTGGTGCGTTACTCTGAGCTCGGAAAATCAAATTCCAGTGATATAAAGTCATCAGGTCCGATTATGGTACGTATGCGAGTAACCTGTTTTGAATTTTGGCACACGATAGCGTACATCCAGGTGGCATGGATGTATACGTTAATCAGCTATTGGGACAAGGATCCGCGCACGATTTCTTCTACACGAATTCCGCTGTGATTGTAGGTAACTTTGGGAGGGGCAGTCGCTTGCAAGCTAACACAATATCATACCAGAGCGCATTCCAAAACTATGTCAGGACATTTGTTTCCCGCTATGTGAACGAACCGGGTATCTTGGTCAGTGTGCTCATCGATTTGAATACCACGGATCGTATCTCAGAAAGTCAGCGCAGGGGTGGGAACTTGCCAACGAACCCAGATGCACAGGCTCAACCAGTGCCTCCTCAGGGACTTGTACAACGGCGACTATCACAAATTGGGCTACTCAAATGTCGGCCTTTATCAAGGGCATCGATTCAAATCATCTGGTCGCCATTGGTGATGAGGGATTCTTTAATGAGCCCGGAAACTCCAACTTCCTCTATCAGTGCGTGCTGGTTTATAAAAACGTACGCAGACGCAGGACTAACAGATACGGTACCAGGGGAACACTAGGTATAGATTTCAGTGCGAACCTTAACATCAAGACCATTGATTTTGGGACTTTCCATGTACGTATGCCCCATCAAATCTGGAACTTAGCTCCATTTAATCTAATCCTATCTCTAGCTCTATCCGGTAAGCTCTACCTCAGGCTCTTTCGTATGGTTCCAAAGTATTGGCGATCTAATATCTGGAACAGGATAGCTGGGGTCAGGCCAGGAATCCGTTTGGACAGCAGTGGATTACCGACCATGCTACTTCCATGACGGCTTCTAACAAACCTGTCATCATGGAAGAGTTCGGGGTGACTAGCGATCAATCCGACATCTACTCGACTTGGTATTCAACTGTCCTCAGCAGTGGTATCTCTGGTGACTTGATCTGGTCCGAACTTTCTTCTATTCTGCTCTTGTTCGTTTCCGACTGATTGGTACTGATTCAGGCAAGCGGGGAGTGTACTTTCAACCTCTACTACTCCGAACGATGGATATGCCGTAGGAAAATTTGCTTTTAAACTATGGTCGGAGGCTGATGTTTTTTTTTTCTCGTGCAGATCTATCCGGGAACTGACGTCTACACGCTTGACACTCAGCACGCGGCTGCCTTGAAAGCAAGAAATGGGGGTTAACTCGAATATCGCATTTTATGGTTGATCAATACTGTACATTCGAAGAAGGGAATCAAAATCGTGTTGCTTGATATTCCGAACTGGGCTATTTAAATCTTCCTTTTTGGGAAGTCGGTCAAAGCTGAAGTTCTTCAACGCTGGATGACGTGTCATGTGAAAAGGAACAATAGCTGCCCATGTTCCAAAGTAAGCCAAGGGCAGAAACTTGCACCATCTACTCGTTGAAGCATCAAACAGCAAGTTGTGCTGTGCACCAGGTCGTCATTCATCATCACCTTACAGCACGTGTCGACAGGAAGAATCTATAATGAATTCAGGGCCCCTCTTGGGACCCTCCGCGCTGCGACGTATAGTGAAAAGTTGCGACGTGTCTTTCGCAATTTGAAGCGATCCTGAGAATATGAACACACTCGCAGGTAGGGTCAGGTACGCTCTACTGCCGAGCTGTTCAGAGGGTTCCGCGAGAGAATACACAATTGGAATAGGACCGGGTCAACAGCTTCTCAATCTTGGACTCTGTCTGTTATGGCGTAGTGAGTTCACGCGAATGACCTAGAGCTTCTTTGCATAGCATTCTAGTAAGGGCCTAGCATATGGCGTTTGTTGCGTTTCCGGATGGCTGAATATTGAGTGATCTTCCTGATGTCCCCCTATAAATGGGGCGGAGATGCGCTTACCCGAGATCTCAAGGCAGGTGAGATGCAGACCTGGAAGTGGGCGGAAGGTTGTCCCGAAGGGCTGGTGATATTTTTGTAGCCGAGTGCGAGGTGTGCGGATTGATGAAGCAACGATTAGACAAACCGCCGAACATCCCATGTCAGCAGGCATCAGCATGGTACGGATATGACAGGAATTATTTCACTGACAAGGGAAACATAGGCCCAATGCGGGTGGCAAGGATATAGGGTTTACAAATGAATGAACGCTTAACATGGCAGGAATATATCATGATATGACAAAGGACAATGATTGAATCAAAAGGAACAAGATTCATCGCATTTTTATGTTTGTGTAAAGTTACATACAAGCTTTGATTCTCGAGATACACGGATAATTCCTCGAACTGTAAGAGGACAGATATGTTAGTTCCGTTGTCAGGCTCAGCTCATTCAATAATTGGATCGATCAAGATTTATATTAGTACGTAAGTTGAATCAAAGAATACCGGAAAAGGTATCACGGTTATATAAGAAGGGGCCGAGTGCTTCCATCAACTTCTCCTTCTGCTCCTTCCACCACCTCAACTCAATGTCTGCCAGCTCAATCTATAATGTAAGCTTTCTTTTTCACTGCCCCAATTCTTCCATTTGACTCCCCTCAGCATCGCAGTCTTCAACCAAGTGGTCCCTCCAATGTCCCTGCTGGCCCACAGCACTCTTTGACCCGACTTAATGACTCATTCGAAGTAATAAGAGCCGAATTCGACGTTCTTGTGAATGAAGTGGCAGTTATTAGAAACCAGCGTGACGATTTTGAATCAAAAGGTGCGCTCTAAAATTCTCTATCCAAAATTTAAGCAGAAAAAAAATTTTTTTTTTTTTCATCCAGTTGGTTCGCAAGTAAACGAACTAAACATCATTCGACAGTCTCTGTACGAACTCGAAGCACAGCATGGAAAAGTCCGTCAGCAGTACGAAGATGAACTCGCACGTCTTCGCTCAGAAATCCACTCATTACGACAAAGTGGAGGAGGCATTCCTCCCAGTAGCAGTCATGGCACCGGAATCATTGGTCCTGGTTCTGCCGGTCCTCAGTCTTCTAGTGGCGGCGTTCCGCCATTCAATGACCCTTATTTTCCGAGGGAGCGGGATCGAGAACGCGACGCCAGAGACCGGGAACGCAATGAAAGGATAGAAAGGGACCGAGAGCGAGAAACGCTGAGAGATCGTGATAGAGATCGTGTTGTGGACTCGCGGGATCCAAAACGTTTGAAAGGAGAAAGAATGAAACCGGAAAGACCAGGTACGTCCAACGAGTTCTCTTTAATATATATCTTTACTCACGCCTATTCGCAGACCTCTTCAGCCCCGCATCGATGCCTAAACTTCCACCACCTGGTGCGTCTTCTGGCACAGCAACATCTTCAGGTCCAGGCCAGTCTTCCTCAGGCCCTGGTCTTCCACCTTCGGCTCCGTCTCATGGCGGTCCATTAGCGACCCATCCACCCCCGGGACCCGGTTCTGCCGCGACTTCGCCAATGATAGACAACCATCCGCCAGCTAACGGTGGCGCTGTCGTCCCCATCAACACTCCTGGTGGTGGCTTTCCGGACGACATTGACTTAGCTTCACTACCACCTGAGTACAAGAGAGAAGGCACAGATTGGTTCATTATGTATAATCCCAAAGTTGAAAAGGCGTTCAATATCGGTCTCACTCATACGTTAATGCATGAAAGGTACACATACTTCACCCGAGGATTTCCGCAATGCTCACATCGGAACCGGTTCTACCCTTTTAGTGTCGTGTGCTGTGTGCGGTTCTCTGCAGATGGGAGATATCTAGCAACAGGATGTAATCGTACTGCGCAAATTTATGATGTGAAAACCGGCTTCAAAACATGGTACGTTCGGCTGTGTTGCAGAGGATGAGTCAATCTGACCTCCCCATTAACAGCGTTCTGGTTGATGACACGGTGGGAAAGTCGGGCGATCTGTATATTCGAAGCGTATGCTTTAGCCCGGATGGGAAATTCCTCGCCACTGGCGCTGAGGACAAGCAAATCCGAGTACGTTCGTGTTATGCTATACGAGCACCATGACTGGATTGTTTGTCAGATTTGGGATATTCAAAGAAAAAAAATTCGCAACATTTTCGACGGACACCAGCAAGAAATCTACTCTCTAGACTTCTCCGCCGACGGACGTCTTATTGTATCTGGTTCTGGTGATAAAACTGCCAGAATTTGGGACATGATTGACGGTACCTCAAAAGTCCTTACCATCAATGACCCCGATTCTTTGAACAACGATGCCGGTGTGACATCAGTGGCTATTTCCCCCAACGGGCAGTTCGTCGCTGCTGGGTCGCTGGATACCGTTGTCCGGATATGGGATGTTGCTACTGGCATGCTGGTGGAGCGATTGAGAGGTCACCGAGACAGCGTGTACAGTGTAGCTTTCACGCCGGATGGGAAGGGTCTGGTGAGTGGAAGCTTGGACAAAACGCTCAAATACTGGGACGTTGGTGCCTTGATGGCAAATGGGGTGAAGGGGCGGAAGGAAGGTGCTAACGGTGCCGGACCAAGCGGACCTAATGGTAGCTCTGCATTAGTGAAGCGGGATGGGGATAAACAGAGTCAATGTACAATGAACTTTATGGGCCACAAAGTACGCTTTCTTTCTCATTGGAAGACGGATCATGGCTTACCAGATTCTCCTAGGACTATGTACTTTCCGTGGCGGTATCGCATGATGGACACTGGGTCGTTTCCGGATCAAAAGATCGTGGAGTGCAATTCTGGGATTCGAAGACTGCCGTTGTGCAGGCGATGCTGCAAGGACACAAAAACTCAGGCAAGTCCTTTATCGTTGCCAATTTTTTGTTTACTGAGCGCTCCTTCTCTACAGTCATCTCAATAGACCTCAGTCCAACAGCGAACATACTTGCGACGGGAAGCGGGGATTGGCAAGCTCGTATATGGTCATATAACTGATCTTTGTTATTTTACTGTTATGCTTTGTGTTTTTCTTGTCTAGTCTGATATCACCTCATCCAGCAACCTTATGATCTTCCTGCCTCGCACCATGATGATTACGATAACGAGATACATGCCCTTATTCTTATCTGTCGACTCTCTTCACTATATCCCCCCCTGTATCTCAAAGTTGTGGGATCTTCGTCGAGTCTTCCTTCCTGATTCGGCGTTGATCTTATGTTGTATAGCCCTATTCATCATGTCTTCGATTGTTTTATCACTCTGCTTCTTCAACTTCTTCCCTTGAGCATCCTGTAAACAATTTTTGCTTTCCCTGTCGATTTGGCTTGTGCAATAACTATCTCCTAATACTATATCTGGTTTGTTCTCATACATCGAGCTTTGTGTGCAAGTCAGTACTCAAAAGTAAAAGAAAGCAGTGTTCGTCTTCTGTTGGAAACTATGTACATTCCATCAATGCAGGTAGTGCTCAGGTTAAGTTGGCCAAGACTGAAGGCGATATGTTAGCCGCAAGTCCGCAGCAATGGGAGGCATACTTACCTTTTTTTTTTCATTTATTTTGATTGTAGCCTCTCCATTCTTCTGGTTTTACTTCTAGTTGTTCATCCAAAAGCTACAACTTGAATATCATGCAGGTTTTTCTCCAGCTGATCAGCCTTGCGCTTTCCTCTAGGAGGAGGAGAAGGGATGGTCGGAGGAGACGACGGTGGGGTGGATAGAGACTCTGGATGATCACTGCCCATCTGCGCCATCGATGAAGCACTGGAACTGTGTGCAGAATGCAGAGACTTTGCACCGACTAGAGCAGAGGGAGACACGAAACTTCCTAGAAATAGATTGGCAGATGCTTCATTCATCTCTCGCTGCACTGTTTGGACCGTTGGCGTTGTACGAGCCGGAGACAGTGGGAAAGAATCCGACTGGACCAAAGCAGAAGAACACGTAATTGACGAAGTTGATTGAGAATTGCCAGCGCTATAGGTCTGAGCTGCGAGTGGACTACGTCGTTTCGTTTGTCCTTCTGCTGTATTGGAGTGGCTAGGCCTATATCAGATGCTGGAAACGGCCGCATGAATACTTGTTTTTGTTCAATATCGCGTGCTAAGTCTTCCTCCAGCTGCGCTGCCAATGCCCGATGTGATTGCAGGACGGCTAATGATTTCTTTTCAGTCTCTGCAAATTTGACTTTGAGGGAAGCGTTTTCGGCAGACAGCTGTTCCAGAAGGAATGTCAAGGACCACGGATTTCAAAACCAGGTTCAAAGTTTCCGTAACTCACAGACAGGAGCTGAATTTTTTGATTCTCGATTTCTGTACTCAGTGACGAAATTTGGTCCGCCTTGTCCATGTCCGTTTGTTGAAGTGCAATGTTTTTTGCCTTGAGAGCTTCTATTTCATTTTGATATTGGGAAATCGAGACTGAAAGGTTGACATTCTCCTGTTCAAGCCTCTCGGCTATCTCTGAGAAACCGTATCCAGAAGGCTGACAGTTGGGATGAGATAAAGACGGGGACCTCGGGGCTAGTCTTCGTTCTTACCTTAAACTTGGCACTAATCTCTTCCAAATGCTTGACGCGTTTATGCAAGTCTGGTATATTTGCCTCTAATGGTACGGACTGTCGTTGAGGATGCATACCAAAGTATGTGGCGAAGTTCAAAGAGGCGTTATCAGCATACACCCACGCTTGGACTTCAAGCTTCAATCTTTGAGCTTCGGGTCGTGGGATGTGGGCATCTTTTACGTAGAATGGCGGCTCTCCCCTGCTTCCTTACAATTTATCTAAGTAGGCAGATGCGTAGTGCCAAACTTGCACTTAGAGTAGCAAGACCGCTCATCAGGACAGTTTAGGGCTTGACCAGTGCGATCAAACAGGAGATATCATGGCACTACCTCAATCAGCATAGTCATGCTTTGGTCGCGGTTATTTTCTGAGTATTGATACTTCAAGCCAATGCGAGATCAATTCTATGACATTTTCAAGTGCTCAAGGTGTCCGATGAAATACAGTGTTGAAAGAAATGCAACAAACTAGGGCAGACCGATAGTAGAGATCAAGGACTCCGTTAACTGAGACGATTGTTCAATCTTGAATATTTCAATGCTTGATTCAGGTTGTCAGTGTATGGTTCGCTTGGAGCATCGGCGATGCAACTTACGGCCAGGAGTTTGATCAATGCATTGGCAACCCCCTCCGCGAAAGGCTGATCGTTGATTGCTTCATCTCTTTCAACAATGCTAATCCCCGTTCCCTCTAAACCTTTCCGTATGGCTTCAAAGAGCGCCTCGTCAGCCTTGCGATCTTCAAACGGTCCTCCGCACCCACTCATTAAGTTGACCCCTCCCGTGGGCAGCCAAACTTCTACCGTACCCCTCGACGCGATGCCCTGCGAGTCTGGCACACTCCTTCCCTTGTAGCATCTGAGTTTCTTTGCAATGAAACTCCCTATCTCCGCACATTCTTCTGAGCTGGTTCGCATCAACGTTACAGTCGGATTATGTTCGTATAAATTCCTGTTTGCGAACTTTGCTGGAACAGTGATCCATGGCCCAAAATTCGCCATATCTACGGCGCCGACACTGAGTACAGTGGGTATTCCAGCTGCAGCCGCGGCGTCGAGGCGTGTAGAGCCGGCGCTCATCACGCCACCGACAATGTAGTCTGCAATTTCCGTCGTTGTCAGATCGATGATGGCATCAATGCTGCCAGAACTTACGAGACGCTCCATTGTGCGCCCACCATGACCAGTGGCATGGAAGATGAAAAGTTCGAAATAGAAAGGACAGTCTACATCTTTGGACAATTGTCGGAGATGGGCGCGTATGCGATCCACACATGGAGTAGTGACGCCGAACATAGAAATAGCGAGACGAATAAGCTTCTTGCTATCGTTTCTGCTACCCTCGAATCGGACCTTGCCTTGAAGGAAGTGTTCATAGGCGGTAGACATACCGATAATGGCTCCTGCAGAATTGGTGAGGATGTTGCGAAGGATGGGATTGAGACCGACAATGTCCACAATTGAGTACATTAATGTGATGTCCGTCTCGCCTACAATGGGCCCGGTGTCTCCGCTTGCTACGGTAGACACGATGAGTTTTGGAAAGCCAACTGGACATGCATCTCGCATAACTGCCGAAGCGAGAGAGGTACCAAAACTCCCTCCCAAAGCAATGATACCATGGAGTGGCATGTCGCCTGCCTCGAACAGCGAGGTTAGATATGTAATTGCGCCTGCTGCCATATGTTTATTGAGCTCCGTTCTGGAGAGCTTGCCGACGTCGAGGCTAGAGGCACCCCCCTCATCGCGCTTGGACCCATATTTGGCGATTAAAGAGGAGGATACGGAAACACCGTCGTCGGGACTTGGCGTTTTTCCAACATCGATAGATATGACCTCGACATTCGGATGCTTCCAGAGCTCATCTTGAACGAAGCGCAGCTCCTCGCCTTTCGAGTCGAAGGTTCCTAGTAAGACTATAGTAGGCATAATCGCAAGGTAAGGGCAAGATGAGAACTAGCGGCGTACGCCGTGAAATCTGAGGGCTTTCAAGGTATACCGACCCGAACAAGCAACGATGCGAATAGGAGGAAAGTAATCTTAAGTTTATCATTGAAAAATTAGCAGCAAGGAGCTTAAGATTGTGAAAGTAGATTAAAATGGTATATAATACCATATATGGTATACAATATGCAAATAAGCGCCCCTACAAGCGCTCACTTATACATCCTTTCTTCTTCAACTTCCATGCGCTTTCTTTTTCTGCTTTTCTGGCTCGTTATATATAGTCATGCTCATGAGTCGCAGCACACAAATAATTGGGCAGTTCTTGTCTGCTCATCTCGTTACTGGTTCAATTACCGCCATATGGCAAACGCCCTTGGAATGTACCGAACCGTGAAGCGTCTTGGAATACCAGACTCTAATATCATCCTGATGCTCGCTGATGATGCAGCTTGTAATGATAGAAACAAGTTTTCTGGCAGTGTTTATGCCAATCCTGGTCGGCTTCTTGACTTGTATGGGGAGAATATCGAAGTGGATTACCGAGGGTATGAGGTGACGGTCGAGAACTTTTTAAGGCTGGTAAGTACGGCAGTTGATATCATTGAGTAATTAGTTCATTTTCTATAGCTCACGGGTCGTCTTGAAGACTCTGTTCCCCGTTCGAAACGCCTTCTGACTGATTCCAATTCCAACATATTTATTTACCTCACTGGCCATGGGGGAAACGAGTTCCTGAAGTTTCAGGATAATGAGGAAGTTTCTGCACACGATATCGCAGATGCTTTCCATCAGATGTACGAAGGCGGAAGATACAATGAGATATTCTTTATGGTCGATACGTGCCAAGCGAATTCCATGTATTCGAAATTTTATTCTCCCAATATACTGGCGACGGGCAGTTCAGTTGTAGGAGAAAATTCCTATTCAGTGAGTCGTTTTTGCGCGATAGTGCTTCCTCTTCATTGACTGATCTCTTTTGTAGCACGAAAACGACTACGATATCGGGGTTGCTGTCATCGACTCCTACACCCACTATGTTCTCGAATATATGGAGAAGGTCAACAAGACTTCACGCTTGACAATGGCTGATCTGTTCACATCTTATCATGTACCAAAGATCGGCTCCCACCCTGGTGTCCGGTCTGATCTTTTCTCTCGTCCACTGGGTCCGCAGCACCCAATGGCAGACTATGGTCGTGGGGAGGGATGGTCTGTCGAAGGAGAATGGACGGGTAGAGAACAGGAGCCTTACAAGCGGGGCAGAGAGGCCTTGATTACAGACTTCTTTGGTGGTGTTGTATCAGTGGATGTCGAAAACGAGTTTGAGGGTGAAGATCTCTCGTGTACTTCTGAGGAGCCGACAAAACCGCCTTCGTCCTCGTCAAAGCCACCGCTTTCATTCATTCTGGAAATACCTTCACAATCGGACCCTGACGCGTACCCAGTTTTGCGAGCATCTCTGGCGTTCATTCTTTTGGGCTCGTTATTTGCTTTTGTGTTTGGTGGTATATTTTCGGGGCATTGAGCACGAGGAAATGTAAATTATACTTCACAAATTATTTTACGGATAAGTAGCCATTTCGCGTCTAAGAACCTTTGTACTCGTTGGCTGTCAGTGAGCGTTGACGCCATTTGCCACATGACTTGATGCAGCCTTCGTCTCACACTTTCAATTTGGTCTTCGTTTGAGAATAAAATCTACGGTGCAATGTCCGAAGAGTACGTCTCTCGACTTGGTATATATTTCACTCTCATCAATTTGTTCGTTTCTTTTATGTAGAACTTCTACTGCCGCAGCCCCCGATGCCGTTCCTCGTTCAACCGACGAAATATCATCCCCAACGGCAACCGCCCCTCCTGTAGCTCGTCCGCGACTCAACCGTGGTGAACGGGGCTCGCGAGGTGGAAAGTCAATGTTTGGACTCGTTCTTGGAACGTTGAATAAGGCAAAGATTGAAGGAAAAGAACGAGACGCCAGTGAAGCAGCGAAGAGACGACAGTTATTGGAGGCAAGATTGCAAGCCAAGCTGAGGAATGAGACCGCAGAAGTACGCAAGCAAGAAGAGGCCAAAAAGGACAAAACTCTCGCTACCAGGAAAGAAGAAGAATTGGGTGTAAAAGTCAGCGTGTACAGGCTGAGAAGAACTAGACTACCGCTGCTCGCAAACTTTTTGATTACGAGCGACGCTGTTCCGGAAGATCCAACAATGGATGACTCGGAAACTATACAAGGTTCGTTTGACCTGATCAAGTGAAGTTTCTGGGAGTTCTCATGTTTTTACACCAATATTTAGCGGATGATCCACAAGCTCGCGCCAAACTTTTGTCGAACGCAAATCCTCCAAGATCACATCCTCCACCGCTTTATTACTTACCGAAAATTCTCCTACCTTCTCAGGCGGCTTTTCTACGAAAAAGAAAGGAAGAGGTACTTTTTAGTCTCGGAGTCTAAACATTCTAATCTGACTATTCATTCTCTTCAGGTTACCGCAGCAGCCGCACTTGAATGGTCTTCCTTCACAAATGAACGCAACGAAAGCGTACAGGAGATCAAGGAGCTGAGGGAAAAAGTGGCTGATGCTCAGGCTGCCGCGGCGGAGAAGGATTCGCAATCTCACCGTGACGAAGGGAGTGGCGATATCGACATGGACGCAGATAAGGAAGGTGCTGCTAAAGATCAATCAGAGACTGAGGCCCCTCCAACCACCGAAGCAAAAGAGGATGGAGCTGGCGCTATGGAGGTGGATCCTAAACCGGTGCCGCCCGAGAATGAGGGTGACGATGCAGTCGAGTACTGACATCGTCGAAGGGCAGCAAGAACTGCAAAAAAAGCAGTAGGAGCTTCATTCTTTGTCATCAGCGGTTCGCTCTCAGCCCGAACTTTTTCCGTATAACTTTTCTTTCTTGCCTGATCCTTCTTTTACTTTTCCTTTTGAACAGATAAAGACTTGCCTATCTTATCGCATTCCTTTCCTTTCCTTCACTCATCCTCCAGCTTGCATAGCTCATCCGCAAGGCTTTCAGGTGCTTTTCGCTTCTGTGCATCTCCATGTAGAGGTTGTATTAAGGTCAGATATCGCCACTCGGTTCTAACTGAGCGACCTTACTGAATCATCTTGTGACTAGGGTCGTGTATAGTGCTTAATGAATTGATGTAAATGATGATGACGACGACGCCGTGGTATTTTTTTCTTGCGAGTATCGTCTTTTTCTTAATTGCTTGTGTCACGAAGATAATTAGGGCGATAGGATGTCGAATGTATTCAAAGGACATTTTAGTCTGTTTTCCATCATATTTCTTCCAAAATATCTTTCACTAAGTCGAGATGTTGGATCAGTCGGATAGTTTGAGTGAATTAACCCTAGCAAACAAAGCTGCGACCCGTGCTTTTGAACCGTCCACGCCTATTCCATTAATCCCTAGACATGAGAGTAGAGACCGTCTTCTTTTCACATTTGTACATGGTCAAATCTGCAAACTAAACTATGGCTTCATGAACATGCTATCAAAGACATTATAATCGGATTCACTAGGTGGGACAGGCGCAGGCGCAAATCTGCTACCTGGCTTCGCTCGAGTAAAGTTAAACTCTTCCCGTCGTCCCGAAGAGTATTGCACATGGAACTGCGCAGTTTTTAAGCTTCGAGGACACGTTGAGATGGACTCGAGGCCAAGCAAGTCTTTATGCGAATCCGGTAAATCGTGAAAGGGCGCCGAAGAGCGCATCACCAATCTCAGATGCTCGAGCTGAGGGACATGACAGAAAAGAGAGCTAAATAGAGGCTGGGCATGCGACAAACACTACGAATGCATGAGCTTCAATATGACTGATATCACAATAACGACTTACAAGATCTTGGGACCCCTGGAAATCCAGTGGGCATTCCACACAAGTCAATTTTGGACAAGCGCGCATCAGAGCATCTATGAGTCCCCAGCTCATTCCGGCGTTCCACCAGTCCAGACTTTCATCCTTCAGAAGAAGTCGACGGATGGTTTGGTTCGACTGTGCAAGTGCATCAACTAGAGCACCTTCACCTATATTATGGAAAGTATCGAAAACAAAAAGGGCAATATCTTCGATAGGTCGTAATTGATTGTCGAGGGAAAGCGAGATGAAATCCGGAATGTACCCTTCGAAACGCCGCAGGTTTGGAAAAAGGCCAGAAAGCTTGCCATAGCTCAAAGTGTCAACACCGTAGAGGTACCCCACTCTTTCGACGTGGGGATGCCGTTGAAAAAAATCTGTGAAGTCCAGATCGTTCGTGTATGGTTGTAGGGAAAACACGTTCAGACAGGGGAATGTAATGCTGCCGTCGAATACACTTTGCAGTACGTTCTGCGAAGGCTCGTCCTGTGAAAACTCGGGGAGCGCGAGCAATAGTTTCATTAGGTTGGGACAATTTTTCGCAGTCTGCTCCAGGATACATGCTAGCGTCCAGGAATCTGGAAGTAAGAAAATATAATTTCAAAGAAGCGGGTTCGGCAAAAATTGATACTCACCGACGTGTTCAACGTGCGAAAAATCCAATTCGAGAGAGGTCAATGCACAAGTGCATAGATGGTTCTGCAACGAACGATAAAAGTAAGAATGTAGAATTAGTCTATAAATCGGATGACCTACGTAAACTCTAAGGCTCTGTTGCAGATTGCTTCCTGGCAATGGACAACCAAGGTCAAGTTCTTCTAAAGAGCGAAAAATTGACATGTCGTCCACACTGCCGAATGCCTCTGGAAGAGTAATAACATCGGCGCGAAACTCAAAGCAGCGCAAGCGAGCCGTTGCAAGAGCCGTGATATTTTTCAGGGCAGATGTGACTTGTTTTAGAGTGTCAAATTCTAGTGAGGATGTGATCGGTCCTTTCCTCTGCTTTTCGCACTTCACCTCGTCGTTCCTGTCGGCCTCGATTCTGACCTCGTCTTCAGCTTCAGCTTCCTCACCAGAGGTAAAGAGGACGAAGCTCAAGTCCCTCACGAACGAAGCGGGATGTGGCTTTGTCAAGGGCAGTCTGTCCTTATCCGACAACGCAAGCGTGAACAACATGGAGTCATCCGCAAATTCGTAGAGGTAGCGATTGAAAACCGCATAGCAGTGCTTTGAGACTAGAACAAGAGCTAGAAGAGCTTTGTGATCATTCAGGTTTTCGTGGACAAGACCATATATCTCGTTTGGCAACGAGTCGAATCGGAAAGGGGAGGCCATGGGCATAGGCGGGCTCCACTGAATCTGAGAGAAGGGTTAAAAGCATTTTGCTCAAAAGTAACTCGTGATCGGCGTATCAAAGCAAGAGTAAGTCCGATTTTTTAACGGGTAACGACTCGCAGCAGACTAGATTCGTAACATACCAGATCTCAAGCTTCAAGGGTGGACCTCCAAGCGAAGTGAATTATTCCGGTAATGGACCACCTAACAATACTTAACCATATCGAGCGAGCAAAAAAAATTGACAGAATAGAATGGCTGTAGAAAACGGTTTTGTCGCGAAAATTTTAAAAGTGAGTAATTCGCACGCGACCAAGAGCCTCAATCATGTCCATCACATCGACATGAAAGATGAAAGATGGTCAGTCAGATGAATTTTCCAGGTTTGTTACTTAGAACCTAGACTCAGATACAACTTTGTGTAGCCTCTGCCCGTCAGTAATGTTCATGTTCAGGTACCTGTTCGACGATGAGCGATCTAGAAATGTCACGTAGACCAGACGCCGACACAAGGCATGGCGTACTCGATGATTGTTACGCCAGCCGCCACGGGGTTGCATTCAATGTCCACTTACTGGTTAGAATGAGTCGCACACATAAGTCCAGTGACCTGGTGTCCAATGATCCATTACATATACTTTTAGGTGGAGCTCGTTTTTCTAGTCTCAAATGCCCGACGTAGCCCAAGCTTTGCTTTTTGTATACGGGGAGTGTGGTAAATCTGTCGAAGAGGATCGATTCAATGGTAAGCTGTTGATCTACGCAACACGATCTTAATCACATCTTGGAATCTGTATTTAGATTGGTACGATAATGAACATGCTCCTCTGCGCCTCACTGTCCCCGGGTTCTTGAGTGCATCTCGTTATCAAGCACTGGATGCACCTCCAAAATTAGCACCAAAATGGCTGGCTATGTACGACATGACGTCGAAGGATATCATGCAGAGTCAGCCATACCAAGATCTGCGATTTAAAACATCGGCAAACGAAAAGCAGGTAGTTGCGGACTTGGAGATGCTGAATCGCAGAGTATACGTTCTACTACACTCTTCTAGCTCGAGTTCGAATCTAGAACACGAAGGGGGAGGCAAAGATGAGCGTGCAGCGAGGGCGGCCAAGTTTCTCTACGTGGTTCATATGCAAGTCAAACCTGGAAGCAAGAACAAAGAGCAGCGCGAAGATAGTCGCGCAGCCCAGGAGTCTCATTTTATCCAATGGTATGCATCCACGCGTATTCCGCTTCTCGCCGTTGTTCCAGGATATCGGCGTTCGCGTGTGTATACCCTCACAGAACATGTTGAACTTGCTGGAAGAGCTGCCGGTACGGCCAACTTGAACGCTCCGTTCAGATTCCTTGCTGTTCATGAATGGGACGCAGAAGGGGCTGATGTTACTGGTTCTTCCGAATTTAAGATGTGTATGACGGACGCAGAGCCTTGGAAAATGGAGGGTGATGAAGCCGTAGCGGAGATGGAGGACAGAATGTTCGGTTTGTACAAGGATTTCCGTGATCAAACAATTTAAAGTTATATCTATGTATCCGTATATACTAGCTGATTCCTGCACCGGACACTCACTCAGAGATTTCGACTGTGTTGGTGCCCCACATGCAGAATGCAGCTTCTGGAACTGTTCAACAGAAGTGGAGGGCGCCCGCTGGAGTGTCGAGGGTGAAAATTTACTGATTGATGAAGTTGCAGGGCTGTAGAAGCCCAGAAGGAGCCTTCCCATGTTAAAAAATTAATTTGCTAGAGTATGTATCTCTACATCTTCGGAGTAAATGATCCGTGCACCTGGCTGGTGTTCTTCGGTTGGCACACGCCTGACGCTCACTGACAGGTTGTAGCTATGTATAGGTTCGCGATTTGTAGAAAATAGGTATCTGAAAGTCTAATTCGGAGAGGAAAAGATCAGAACGGGGGTCGCTGTGCGACGCGACAAATCGGCATGGATCGAAGAGGGGGTGGGTCGAATCGTGCAAGTATCCGACAAGGCGCACTGGGATTCTTTCCGAGCTGAATTGTCTTATGTTATGTCTGATGTATGTACTTATGTGCTGTAGGACCTACGTCAAGTCAATCGATGATGACTTTTGCAGACAGGGCAAATGGAAAATTGGGATTGAATATTGAATTTTGGGACTTAACCTGTCGAAAGCTGTCTTTGCCGGCCGATGTGCCTTACGTAAAAGACAATAAAGTGTAAGATCTCCGCATTCCGTTTGTTCTTTAACCTCATCCCTCTCCGCTACCATGGACGCCCGGACGACTGCTTTCATCGTCGGTTCATCGTACCAACCACTTGATATCATCGGGGAAGGTGCTTATGGAGTCGTTTGCTCAGCAGTTCATATCCCTTCTCAGCGAAAAGTGGCCATCAAGCGAATAACCCCCTTTGACCACTCCATGTTCTGTCTACGGACCCTCCGAGAAATTAAGCTTCTTCGGCATTTCGAGCATGAAAACATTATTGGTATCCTCGATATTCTCAAACCAAAACTAGGTCCAGATGGAAGCCTAGACGCAATGACGGAGGTGTATCTCGTCCAGGAACTGATGGAGACCGATTTGCACCGAGTTATCAGGACGCAGGAGCTCAGTGATGACCATTGTCAATATTTTATCTATCAGGTACATCTCATCTATCCATTCTTCCTCTGTATCTAACTCTTTGTCAGACATTGCGTGCATTAAAGGCTCTGCACAGCGCAGATGTACTGCATAGAGACTTGAAACCTTCGAACCTATTACTGAATGCCAACTGCGATTTGAAAGTAAGGGGCTCTTAGCTGCGCCTACTCGTAATGCTTACAGTAATAGCTCTGCGACTTTGGTCTTGCACGTTCCGCTCGTCCGCCCCCCGATCATCCTGTAGACGCATCAACATTCATGACAGAATACGTTGCTACTCGATGGTACCGCGCCCCCGAAGTTATGCTCACCTTCAAACAATACACCAAAGCCATCGACATCTGGTCTCTAGGTTGCGTCCTCGCTGAGATGCTCTCCGGCAAACCCCTTTTTCCGGGACGTGATTATCACCATCAGCTTTCGCTGATCTTGGACGTCCTTGGTACGCCAACCCTGGACGATTTCTATGCCATCTCTTCCTCCCGTTCTCGTGAATATATCCGAGCACTTCCATTTCGCAAAAAGAAAATTTTTGGAAAACCTGTTCATGAAGGCGGCGTCCGTGGTTTCGAGGGCAAGAATCCCCTCGCCATCGATCTCATGGAAAGATGTTTGAGTTTCAACCCGAAGCGGAGGATTGATGTTGAGCAAGCGTTGGCTCATCCCTATCTGTCAGTTTTATTACAGCCTACTTATGCTCACTAACTTATCTGTGTGTTGTTAGTGCACCTTACCACGATCCATCTGATGAGCCAGGGGCTGAACCCATTGGCGTCGAATTCTGGTCTTTCGATACTTTCAATAATGGCAAAGGTCTCAGTAAAGAAGAACTCAAGGTTCTTATTTACGAGGAGCTTATGCGAGGTGCTTAGTTATTCACTATTCACCACGATTTGTTGCAAGTATTTTTTTCGCGTGAAATGCTCAACGGATGGGTGGATAGGGGCGATACCGACCGTTACCGCGGCCAGTTGCCATTTCCCTTTCGCTCTGATTTTTGGTCGCGCTTCATATCATTAAAACGCCCCCGCCGTCCTTCTGTTTGCTTTTCACCGGGTTTAGTGTAATTCGGCGTATACCACCATAAGCATTTCTCGTATACATATTGTAGCATTACCGACCTCTTGCAAAGAGGATCGGGATAACTTAAATAATTTACTTCTTTTTCTTCTGACATTTTGCATTAGGTTTTCGACGGTCGAATTCGAGCCTTTCCTATCCAGACACTTTCGTTCCATCTTTGCCGAAGGACCGCTGGACACCTGTGGGACTAAACTATCCGCGATGTCCAGGTTACCGTCGTCGACCTTTACAATTTGTCTCCTCAATTCATTGTCACGAATATTTATGGGTTTCTTTCTGTCTCTTCTTGATTTATGCATCCTCTCAATATCAGGATCAAATACCGCATGGAATTTTGAAACCTGCAATAAGGATATTTTTTTTTTCCCTCAATTCGTCCCAGACTCTAGAGGGCTTCTGTCAAATTAATAACATCTTCGCAACCGTCTACAGATCTCTAGGAACGACTATCCAGCGAACTTCGGCATTCACGACGCACCAGCAGCAACATCCTCCGCGGCCCTTGCTGCTCTTCGGGCTTTCTTCGCGGCGTTAGCAGCAGCGGCTTTGGCCTTTTTGGCTTCGGCCTTTGCAGCCTGCAAGACGAATGAGTTTGACTTGAATAAGAAATCCAAAATTCTAACCTTTTCAGCTTCTTCCTCCTTCCTCTTCTGCTCTTCTTCTTGAGCCTTACTCTTCAAAGGAGTAGCAGCTCCAGACGGGGGAGCCGATCTAGCGGCCTTTTTAGCCTCGCGGGCTTCTTTCTCCTGCTGCTTGATTCTCTTTATGCGCGGATCGAGGCTAGGAAGTACGATCGTATCAGAAGAAAGAAAATCGGAGGGTCGTAGAAACCAACCTCAGTGTAAGATCTACCAACTGTCTCAAGCGTGCGGTATCCTCCTTCTTTCTCCTCGCCCTCTCACTCTTATTCTTCTTCTCGGTGTACCTCTTATCATCTCGATTATCGCTTCCCTCATTGATTTCCTTGTCCAGCCACTCGAAGCTTCTCCAGCTATCAAAGTTGTACCAAAAGTCGTAGAATCCCTCGACGTGTTCCTTGCTCGCGTCGATGTCGCCCAGCATCGGCACGGGCTCTTTTCTGGAGAACCTCGCTTCGCGCTCAAAGATGGGAGTAAAGGTCTTGAAAAACTCTTGGTCGGATATGCCCGCTTTGGATTTCGAAAATGTAGTCGAAGAAGGATCGTCCTCTTGTTGTTCCATGAGCTCGTGATCGACAGAGTCGTACTGACGGCGTTTTTCAGCATTAGTAAGAACCTCGTGTGCTTTGGCGATGCACTTGAAGAAAGCGTCATCATTGGTGTTGAGGTTTACACCGCTAAGAAGGGAGGATGTAGACTGGGGCGCAGTCGTGGTGACCTTTTTATCCGGGTGGTGTTTAAGGACTTTTTTGCGGTCTAAGATGATATTCAGGATAATGAGCGAAGATGGAGAAAAAAAGCAATCGTACGCGCGATTTTGATCTGCTCAGGTGTAGCTTTGTATCGAAGGTGGGAGAGACCTAAAACGGCGTAGTAATCGTGTTTCTGGTTGTAGGTGAGGAAGCAGTCATGATGAGGGGCGGACAACACATGTACCTTCCATTCCTTGGGGTCCAAGGACAAAAGTTCCTCAGTTTCTGGTTCATCCCCTACGCCAAGGTCATCGTCTCCGTTAGCAGCAGAGTTCTGTAAATCCTGTAATTTTTGACGTTCTTTTTCAATGTGAGCATCGTGGGCTTGGAAGGAATGGTCGTGTTTGAGGGTCAGACGAAGATGAGAAATGAAGGCAGGTCCGACTGGGAGTAGCTTGTGAGTCGAGGGGCCTGCTATAGAAGATTTAGAAGGCTTAGGAAGTGAATAAGAATTGGGTAGAACGTTGGTCTGAATCGATGCCATTGAGATGAACAGATAGAAAAAAAAAAATTCGCGAAGACCAAGTTACTTACATAATCAAGCGCCCATGTCCTAATTAGGTAGGACATGACAAGTTACCCCGGAATACCCCTTCCGTTTACTGTACTCGGTCAGGGTTGTATCTGAATCGTCGGAAGTATTACTCTGCCTCTTCTCTTCTGCACTCCATCTATGGCTAGCGCAGGTGCTTGAGTGAACGGAGATGCACTAAGGTCCAGCAAGGTTTAGCTTGTTTTTGAACAATGTTGCATACTTGAGTACCGCTCCGAAATTCCACCAACTGCGTGTGGGCGGACTAGAATTGCGGGCAGACTTTTCTACTCACTTTTGTTCCTTTCCCCGCAAGTAACCTTCTTTCCTCCAAGTTGACATCATATTCCCTCCCACCAATCGGATGATCAGAAGTGAGACCGATGTTCTGTTCCTGTTGCAGAGTTACACATCATCACATAACTTTTCGAACTCTGGAAGCTCTTTCGAACCGGCGTTCAATACTTTTCATTCCGCTCCATTCAGCGCTACAACAATATTCCAAGCACTAACACAAGAGTATATGCAAATGCAGGGAAAGGGATTGACTGATATTCGTCCCTCCTCGGAAGAAAATACACATATGTACCTCTCACGACCATTCCCGCTGTGTTCATGTCCGTCTATTTTGGTTACTTTGGACGGTCGAACAAAGCTCAAGTTTCGGTAGGTGCCAAAACAATATCTGAATAACGGGAGAGGACGTTGGGCGCGTCACCTTATGGTCCGGTGCTCTTACGTAGAAAGCTCCAAGTTGGCCAGAGTCGGTTTATCTGCTTGAATATTTTCACAGGACCTGCCTGAGTGGTGGTCAATTTCGCGGGAACGCATGCGGTTCGTTTGGCGGCATTGCCCCTTTACCAATATAGCCGACTCTCAGAGAAATTTCCTTCACCCATATGCCCACATAGATAGGCATACCCACCGCTCCTCGCAACAGATGCTCTAAAAACGAATGATCATGAGTCCATTCATTTACCCTGAACACATAATTGGATTTGGTTTTTCCGACCTCACGAAAGGGAACTTAACCTTCAAGCTTCAACCACCGCCGATCTCACAGACTTGGGGTTTCCAGATTTGTACATACCTCATGTTATTTGCCTTTGTGAAGGACTCGGGGTATTTTCCTACAGTCATTCTTTCTTCCTTGTGGTTCTTCCTTCCAGACTTCGAATTTCATCATCAAGATCAGCACGGTCGTTCCTTCATAAACAGATATTCCCCCGAAATGTACTTGGCGGTACGGTTCTCGAATATCCCCTCAAACCACCCTTGGAGTCACTTGGCTCTGTGGCCCCGTTTATTTCGCTTATAGAAGCAAGCTTTGGGGCCTTTACCGAGTTGTTTTATCTCGATTTGCTTGCGGGTCGCGGAGGATCCGCAGAATTGCAATGGAAAAAGCAACTGGAAAGAATTAGACACGCAGTAACGCCCATATTCATTAGATCCGCTTGCGTAGCATCTTGCAACTCTGTATAGAGTCTCTGAGCATGATTTTATTATTAAAAGCTTCGACCGGGACAGCGGAATGGAATCATAACCTGAGAATCTCTGGAATTGTCCGATGGATTGCACGTGGGGATGTCAATGGCAACTTCTCATCTCATTTTATCTTCGAAAAGCTCATCAGGCCCCTTTTCAATCCACAGGCTATATAGTATATAGAGCTATGACCGTTTATTCTAGGGACATACTCAAATCACCCCCTTCTCCTCTACTCGCCGTATCTTCGTTTTATCTATCCCCGCTACCGTCATGCATTCTCATACTTCGCTCCATACCCCAACTCCATCCTCTTCCAAATCTACCAACAGACCTTGGGTCGACCCCGCCGCCCTCCCTAACCGAGGCGACATTAGCTCTGTGCGGGGGAACGCGCCGGATTATGTCAAACAACTCAATTATAACACGTATTATTCGTACGGCGTTGGCGACTCGGATGACACCTTTGGCTATAAAGCTGGAAAAGCAGTCAAGTTCGTCGATGTGAACATTATTGAACGACATGGTAGATTGGAAGCAACCACTATTGCCGAAGTTGTCGTCAATAAACGTAAGTACGTCCGATCTTGCGTCCCAAGGTCTGGATTAAACGTTGTTTCCATTCTGGAACAGACATGCTCAATGGTGCGGGCATGCTTCACGGCGGATGCATTGGTAAATATCTTCCCCCCCTTGCATTTCGTCCCCTATTAATCTTGCACATGATTATAGCATACCTCATTGACAAGTGTGTCCTCTCTGACCTTTTGTATATTTAACTCTCCGCTGATCTTGCTCCAGTTGTTGCGGCACTCCTCTTGTCGTGCTCGGATTAGTCAAGGGTGTCAATGGCGTAGGGGTTACGCAAAATATGAATGTTACTTTCCATTCACCCGCTCCATCGTGAGTCTTTTGGAGCCGTATGGACCTTATGCTAACTTCCCGCACAGAGGGACCTGTCTACGAATAGAAAGCACGTCTGTCTCACTGGGCGGCAGAGTCATGACATCGAGATGCGAGGTGGGACTTTTACTTGCACCACCCCAGATGCGATTTACTGACAGCCTTCAACGTCGATCAGGTAGTAGACAAGCATTCGGGAAGACCAATAGGTGAAGTGATTCCCTTCATTATCCAATGCAATCTGCTGACACACTCCAACATTTCCATAGCGAGCGCTTTCTTATCCAAGATGCAGCCTAATAACACGAAGCTATGATGATATTAACGTCCACCTCTTTCCGCTACGATTTTTCTTCTTCTGCACCCTAGGCCAACGCACATCTGAGTTGGCTTACAAATAGACTTGAGCTCGTCGTTTTGCTATGACTATCCATGTATGAAACCGAGAAACCCTGACGCTGTATGTTATGATTACCTATACCACATCTAGATCTACCACTATATACCTTCGTCTCTTTTTTTCCGTGCAATCAAAAAAACTATCACCGCCGTCTGAACCGTACCTTCACTCAGTCTACATTCACCGTCAGCAGCTCGGAGTCTGAGATTAGAATAGTTTAGATGGTCTGCCATTGTTTCTGATGTTGTATTCTGTCCGTTGACTTGGTTTGGAGGCAGTCCTGCTGTCAGTGGCGCAGCGATTGCTATCATACCCCTTGATGACTCCAGACTGATGCACTCGGTTTTCATCTTAGCTGAGCGATAATTATCTACATACTCAGTGACTGATGCATAACCAACGTATTCTTCTATTCATTAGCTGCTCTTTCCTGCCTTCAAGGTTGTGACAGTATCCCTTCCGTCCTCCTTTCTGTCCCCTGAAAATTAAAAACACTTTGCACTGCCAGTTGACCCGTAGGCAAGGCTCAAGCATCATTCGATGAGAGCGTCTTGGTTACCAAGCGCGCTCAGCTTCTAAACTATGACCTCTAAAAGGTAGATTATTCGGATCTCAAGGGAGATTATCCCGCAACCAGGATGCCAAATGGAACCACCATCGCCTCTGTCGCCGACTTTCATGGGCTACGACTTGTTCCAGATCAAGCCACAGGCCCCCCTGGAGTACTCTAATTAGCGGTAACATTTTAACCTTGGCCGCACCAACAGCTCTTATCTCGGGAATTCAAGCTTTTGCAAATGTTCTCGGTGCTTGCCTGAACACTGACGAGAAGAGAGTCGGATCAGTCGGGGACTTGGCTGTCAGATAGTTCCCCTCGACTTTTTACCGACGTTCACTCACAAACTCGGGAAGATATACAGACATTCAAAGCCTAACTAGCATAGCGGGCTCTAATATGCCAGTGCGCCTCTCGTTCGGTCTCGTTCTCTGACAAATAGGACTAGATTCGGAAGCTCCGAAAGCCCGATCTGGGGTATTCAGAGATCTTAGTTTCTATATCAGAATAACTTACAACAAGATTCAACACTTCCAAAATCTATGCTCTAGCCGCTGGGTATTGGATACAAAAATACACTTTTTTTTCTATGTCTCCGTCATCACTGTGATTTTGGGCATATGCAGCGTTGCTGACATGAGAAAAGTGGACCGCGGATTAATCGAAACGAAGAATATTGTGAATCCGTGAAAAGTTTTTCGCAGCACGGTTACGTTCACACTCAAGCACGTCAGATTACCACTATGAACGAGCAGATGCTTCGAGTACCACAAGACGTCGATAAGGTTAATCAGAAATTAACGTGAAGGTATTCATCAGACGTCAAGAAACCCGGCTATATGCTCTGTTATTCGAACAGGAATTGAAGGGAATGATAAATTAAGCCCCTTTGTCAGAGGCAAAGGCTCTCGGACTTGACGTTAGTCAAACTCAGTCAAATTCGACTCAGTTGACTGAACTGTTACTTATCTCATGACTCCTACATACACAGTTCCTATCAGGCAGTCGAAGCTCATGGATCAGGAGTGCCAGTGTCTGGTGGATGTGACAGGTTCTAAGTATATACCTCAAGCTTTAACATGGACGGTTTATGCTATATTGATAGTGTGAGCTGTAAAGTTTGGGACGAATTGAAGTCGAACGGCCGCTCCCTGTGCCGATCCCCGGCTTGCTCTGCCGAGCTTCAACAGTGGCGCTGTATCGGAGAGTTTGGGCCGTACATCCTTCAGGAGGTAGTCACACTTTATATGCCCACCAGCCATACCACTGAGATGTAAGCAGAATGTACAAAAGGAGAGCACGAAGAGCATTACAATGTTGCCAAGCACCAGGCAATATTGAACGAAGAGGAAAATAGTATATAACGGCACATACCATCTTTACTTCTACTTTGGATCTCAAATTCTACGGGATCTGGACAATGAAAACCCCTTTTGGGTGCGCGGCAAGCTCTTATAGCCCACCCCACCGCTTTGCACTAACATACACCTTCACCTTCTCCCCCTTTCCCTTTCCTCCTTTCGCGATCTCTCTCGCATTTTCCTCCGTTTCTTTTTGCAGGGCTTTGATTCTGCCAACGGAACCCTTGTTTTTGATAAGACGGAGGTCGGTATGGAGCGAGAGGGAAGTGACGATGGACGGAGAGACAACCGATGCAGTCAACTTCGGATGTGCTTGGTCTAAATCATTAATTTTGCCCCTCCATCTAGTTTCCACCACTCCCGCGAGAAGATGTAAATCAATGACGTTTTGAGAGAGGTTAGAGATTATGAGTGTTTTGAGGTTTGGCAGGAGGACATCTGAATGATCTAGGGGAACGTCTGTAGGAAAGAAATGGACAAGGTCATCATTACAATCAGTAGTGTGTAGGAAAAGAACGTAAACATACCCAAAACACTATGAGCAGCGTCAATTGCGGCTGCCGTCCGTCCATCTTCACTCCCGCTCGCACCGCTCTCTTCGCTACCAATTTCCCCGTTGTTCATGCTTTTCGCCGCTGGAGAAGTTCCGAATCCAGGGCTCAAGATTCCGGGGTTATGCGCTCGAGCAGTGGGAATTAGATCATTAGAACTCTCCGACCTCGAATTTAAAGGCAAGGGAGCAGCCGGAGAAGGCATATGAGGTGTCAACGCGTCCGGCGGTAGTTGGATTCCCAACGCTGCAAGATGCGCAGAGGCCGCAGCGATGTGAGGATTGTTCGCCAGATGCGGAGGTAAGTTGGAATGCAAGCTCGGCGCGCGCTGAAGATAGGGTGGAATTGCTGGGGCGGGAGGGACGGAATCAAATCCAGGACTGAATGGACCGGGTGTCCCAATTCCAGCAGCACCTGCGGCGGAAAGAGAATTGGATCGACTGAGACCTAGAGTCGGAGTCATTCCGTATCCAGGAGTCATAGCTGCCATAGCAGAAGTGATAACGGGGGTGCCGGGTAGGCTTACACCGCTTTTCAGCAAGTCCATACCCCAGTCTCCATCTCCAGTCCTGCTGAGGGCAATGAAAAACGCGTCAAAGGGCGAAGGGTTTCGTGTGGGTGTCCAGTCTTCAATAGTGAGCGCGGTGAGACTGGGAGCTGCATTCAAAACATCCAGGAGGGTGGCGTTGGTGGGGGTGGGCTCATTCGAGTTCGGAGATACTGGGAGTGAAGGCGATGAGTCCGGAACGTTGGAAGAACCAAGCACGAAAGGTGACCCAGAAGGGCCGGATTCGAGAGATGGAGAAGGAGGAAGAGATGAAGGCAAAGATGAACTCGACATTGATCGCGTCAAAGCACCCTCTGGCTCCTGTAGGAATAAACTCCCGCTCAGATTTAATTTCTGTAACTTTCCGTTGCCGTTCGACCGACGAAGGAACCCAATTAGACTACCATAGGATGCTTGAGCAGTGTGCTCGAGGGTCAGCTCAATTAAATTGGGGAGGTAGAGTGAGTCAAGAACGACAGCGAAAGGGATGCATTTTAATACCAACGACTTGAGTGAATTGTGTTCAATTATGTGGGATTTCGGTAAAGGATCGTCGTTGGGGTCTTCCGGATGAAGGGAAGGAAGAACGGAAATAAGCTCGGCATGTTCAAGGGCGGGTGCACTGAGTAGGATCCGAAGAAAGTCTGAGCGAACGCGCTCCTTTAGGACGAGTCGGGTGAGACGTGCCCAAGGGAGACGCAAAGCTTTGCATCTCGGAATCGAATCGAATTCAACGCTCTCAAGAGCCGGACAGAGCGAAAACACGTCGAGATCAGAAATGTTGGTCTGATCTGAACCTAAACTCAACCTGAGATGGGAGAGAAGTGGAAAACCCAGGGGAGCCATCTGAGCTGAGAGGGTATTGAGGAGAAATAAGGAGATATGCAAATCCAGAGAGTACCAGCGCCTGTAATGTGCTGTGAGGATATCGAGGAGATTGGCGTGGACTAGTAGCATATCGACGTGCACGCGGAGACGCAAACGGGCACCTGCGTCACCGTCACCGACCATGCTTCTATCGAGAACGGTACGGAGGATATCGACAGCGTGCCGTTTGTAGTTTCTGATATCATCTGGCTCCAAACTGATTCGAGCCCATAGATTGACGAAACTGAGAGTTACAAGACGGAAAGAGCGTGAAACACGCGTGAATACCCAGATATCGGTGGTTGGATTAAGCGTTATCCAGCCGCAGGAAAGGTCCCAAAGAATATGATACAAAATATCAGAGGGCAACCTGAATACAGGGGCCTTTTGTGAGGCTATTTGAATGGCGGATTCGAGATGTTCTGCAGGAGGCATGGCACTTGGCAAGGTGAAGGAAGAGTAAGGGAGGGAGAATGGTTGGGACATGGAGAACTAGATAAGTTAGTTTAGTTTGAGATACGGGGAGAATCAAAAGAGTTGTATACCTGCAATCAACGTATATAAAAAAGAAGAGAGAGGCGTAGATAAAAAAAATTTACTCTCCAAAAGCCATGTGCGAAATCGATCAATGACGAAAAGAGGCGGCGGCGGCATTACCATCTTCCCCTCCGCTTAAAATGTCGGTGCAGAGTGCAGAGTCTGAACGGAGCAACAAGGCCTCAAGCTCAAGTCCTGGGACCACAACTAAGAAAATATGAGAATTACCATATTGGACAGCATTTAGATAACATGCAATTTGTGACTCAAAAGCTGTATGCGCAGGCGGTCTAATTTGAGGCAATTCAGTTCCACTGACCTCGACAACTGGTTGAAGAACAGATTCCAGATTCTTGATATCAAGATGACCTTGGATATAGTAACGTTGTATGTAGATACAGTAACAGTGTATGTTAGACGCGGCGTTGTGGGATGCCCGACTTGCAAGTCGGTCTTTCAACAAGTCACGTGCCATTATTACATCAGCAAAGCTGTGCTCGGCATTGGACAAATAAAGTGGTGTCAGCGTTGTCGTCGACAAATAACCCTCGCGGCCGTCGCAGTCCTTGGTTCTCTACTACATTCTCCACAGTATATTTCCTTCAGACTTTATTTTCTTTCCCCTTGCTTAGCTGCATAGTCCAGCTTTCACTGTTTAATCTCTTTGCCTTTGCTCTGAGAAGATGTCCGAAATTAGGAGGAAACTCGTTATCGTCGGGGATGGTGCTTGTGGAAAGGTTCGTTTTCTAACCATTCGTGGCCATTCAATCCTCTCGCACGAAAGCTGACCGCTCTTTCATTTCTCTCCTTGTCATTCTTCAACTCTTCAACTTCTGCTCTACTGACTCGACCGACCGCTTCACACTCGGCGCCCGCATTCAATTTTTATCAACCTCGCCTCAATGCCTGATTTTCTCGGGTTTTTCACCTTACCGCCCCTGCTGCTGTTTATTCAACTATCTCGTCAACTCTTATGGGGCCATTTTTCGACCGACATCTTTCGGCTCTTAGACATGTCTATTGATTGTGTTCTCGAAAGGGACTTTCCCCGAAGTGAGTCTTACCCCTTCCACGCCACTTGAGCGCTTGTCATTGCTAACGCAACCCGCATTAGGTCTACGTCCCCACCGTCTTTGAGAACTATGTCGCCGACGTTGAAGTCGACGGAAAGCACGTTGAACTGGCCTTATGGGATACGGCTGGTCAGGAAGATTATGACCGTCTCAGGCCCCTTTCATATCCCGACTCGCATGTTATTCTAATTTGCTTTGCCGTGGACAGTCCCGACTCCCTTGACAACGTTCAAGAAAAAGTCGGTTTCTTTTTCATTTATGAAATTCTATTGTCTATCAACGACTCATTTTCTTCTTCGTCTACAGTGGATTTCAGAAGTAATGCATTTCTGCGCTGGTTTGCCCATCATCCTTGTCGGTTGCAAAAAGGATCTTCGTCGGGACCCGAGAGTCATTGAAGAGCTCAGAAAGACGAGCCAAAGGCCGGTAACACCTGAGGAGGTGAGTTCTTCCAAGCCATTTCCTCGGTTTCCATTGGTTCTGCTAATGCATGTGTTCATTACTAAAAAATCTTTTCTTACCTCATAGGGAATGGCTGTTTCTCAGAAGATCGGTGCCAAACATTACCTCGAATGTTCAGCCAAGTCTGGCGAAGGTGTTCGTGAAGTCTTCCAGTACGCTACCCGTGCTGCGCTTCTCACTCGCCCCGGCAAGAAGAAGGGCAGCAAGTGCATTGTCATCTAAGCACCCTTCGTCGGTGCTCCAACCGAAACACACGGACCGCCTGACAGGTTGCGGGGTAGCGGAAGTCACCAAGGCATTGGTATAATGACGAACTGATTGAGCATGGGTTCTAGCGGGGTTGAGTTGCTGAAGGATGTATGATTCTGTTTTTATGCTATGTTGGAGTAATGGAAGCCTCTTAGGCATAGTTTTTTATGTGCATGATCTGGTTTTGGTATCCGCTGTTGACCACTTGTACATTCGTTCATCGTCGTTCTGCAACAGTCCTCGACTACGCACCTACCTCTTCATTTTCTGAATTTTCCCCCCACTCATATCTCGGCACCGACTCTATATCCTCTCTCCCTTGTCAGCATCACCCATATTCACTCTTCTTTTGTTTTCCTCTCTCGTCTCAGATTCGACCTAAGTATTCAACCTGTGCTCCAATCCTCCAGAACTATATTACGTTCGCAATCTCTCTTCCTCTTTTGTTTTTTTTCTTTACGCAATGATTTCTTCTATATATATTACGCTGCAACGTTCCGAAATGTTACCCGCTATTTTTCATGAATCCAAGCTTGGAATATTCGAACGTTTTATGCTAGACATATTCCATCAGCAGCGTTTGTCCGGACCCTGAAAGTATTGACCTTCTCTTTTTTACTATTGACGACAGGTCTGGAGGCAATTATTTATACGTGTACAAGTAAATAACTTATTTTAGAGCCCAAGGTGACGTTTGAATTTTGGGACAGTAGGACTGGGCGGAGATTCCGCGAATACGATTTCTGAACTCTTCCTCGTGGGCATTTCAGGTTCTCCTTGAAGATAACTTGAGAGACCAAACTGAGAGTTCGACGAATCGTGGCTTTCAATGTTGGCATCAAGAAAATCGACTCTGGCTGCTCTCCTTCCGCTGTCGGGGTTGGAGGTAGGTTGGGATACGAACTTGATATCAGAGTTTCTCCCTGTGACAGATGCAGATGTTTGCATGGTGCGCTCCACGCTCAACTGGTGGCTAACGAGGATGATGATCATCGTCGGATAAATGCCCTGCAAAAGACGACAAAAAGTTCAACAAGCTGCGTAGTGGGTGCACGAAAAAGTCGGAATGGATGGCTCACAGCTAGCTGGACTCCAATAGGAATGGTCAAAATGACGACATGGGTAACCTTGCTCAGAACGGGCACTTTGATAAATTCCGTAAATATGATGGTGATCTGCAGACGTAAGTTGATCAGTATTTCGCGTTCGGTGGGAGAAGATGGAGAAGAAAGATGACTTGCCCAAACGAGGCAGTATAACGCTCCAGACTCAATTATGAGTGC
Organism: Collybiopsis luxurians FD-317 M1; assembly: GCA_000827265.1. Lineage (NCBI taxonomy): Eukaryota > Fungi > Basidiomycota > Agaricomycetes > Agaricales > Omphalotaceae > Collybiopsis > Collybiopsis luxurians. The sequence continues at coordinate 608,875 of KN834752.1, read as the reverse complement.
CATTATTCGTGCGACCTGGGTGCGGTTTGGTGGAGGCCCGTTGGAGACGTCGACGTCAGTTTTTTTGAAAACGTCGTATTGCCTGGAAAAAAAAAAGACCGGTCATTATGTCGCTCAGGTTTGGGGAATAAGGAAGAGCGAACCATCCTTTAAACGCAATAAGCAAGGTCGAGGTGAAGCTGGTAGCAAGAGAGAAACACCAGCTTGCGATAGATATATCATTAATGGCGTTTGATGATACGTTGAGAGGATTGACGTCGAGGCCAAACGATACCAACGTCGTCACTACGCGGATGTAAGGGAGATGCAGAAAATAGGTGGGAGACGAGTGAACATACCAGTTGTCCCGAAAAGGAAAAAACCTGGAATAAGGATTATTTTACGCGACCCGATCCAGAGGGCCCAAGCTCTCCATACAATGACAGCGTCTCCGAAAATGAACTGCGGGGTTGGGATTATATCGTCAATTCTTTGCAACGGCTACTTGAAGCACCGCTCACAGTCCAACCGGCAAATGCGGTTCGTACGGAGGCTAGATTCGTGCCTTGGATGGGGAGCGGAGCATCGAGTTTGAAGTCATCCAAGTTATTCCCGCCGTTGGCTGGAGGAACGATGGATATGTGTCTTAATCCCAGGAGCGTGAAAACTAGGTTGATAACATTGTATCCGGTAACCATGCAGAACATGACGCATGTCAGAGCGAATAGTACCAGTCTGGAGTTTCTGGTTTGGAGTCGTCCGCGATAACTAGTTTTTGTAAAAGTAAAAGAGAAAATAGATTATGTCGAGATACTTACTATAGAACGTACGCAGAGTACACAAAGAGGACAATGTATGCTCCTGCAAGGAAGTAAGTAAGGCTTATAAGATGAGCGCGCGCGTACCGTATAGGAGAACGCTGAGGAGACACATCAACACGACTATCATAGCGAAGAAACCAAACTCCTGCTGGGTCCATATTCCAGCTAATGTTCCTGTGAAAACGTCGGGCATGGTTGAACTACGTTAGCAGTAGTGGTGAATTGAACGAGAGAAGAAGTTTAGAGGGCATGAGTATTTAACTGCCGGATAGCAATTGTAACGATGGAGTGAATTGAGTAGATGGAGTATCTGGTTTCTGAGAAGTATCAAAGCGAGGAAATACAGAGGTGGAGCTGAATTTCGAGCTCCTGATAGCCGCTGCACCAATAAGACTGCGCTGTACTTCAATGACAAGGAGCGACACCTACGTGCTGGTCTGGAGGAGCTAGTGAAAAATAATGTATGGAGAAGCTCTCCAATGAAAGAAAGATGAAATGTAGATTGCAATCCAGTCTTGTTTCATCACGGCAATAGAAGCACAAAGTTGAAGTCCATGTCTATCCGTCTACAGATTAGCGGTAGTTTGGCTCATTTGACAAGCACTGTAAACCGCTGCCCGTCACGGTGCGGGAAGGTAATGATACTTTAACCGTAAGACACTGCTTCCACCAGAACCAATTGTAGGCTCTGGGCCACTTTTTTTCCAACATCCGCTGCAACGGGGACTTGAAGCCGCATTTGAGACCCCCTTCTCCGGTCCAGGAGGAGGAATAGGTTCTAGGGTAAATGTGATTATGCATGCTGTCCGCCGGATTATATGCCTCATGAGAATAGAACTCCATGGAACATCATGAATTCTCGTCCGTTCAGGATAGAAAAAGGATTTGAATAGATTTTAAAATACTCATTAGCTACGAACCAACCATTACCTGAGAGCAATGGAAATGCGTAAACTGTGAATTCAAAGTTGGCTGAGCCTCGTATTCGGAGGAGTCGTAATGAGCAAAACATATTTCAAACATTCCCAGGGCCCACCCGGCCGACCGGCGTCTGACCCCCAAACGGGTTGCCAGTGCTTACTGCTCCCATCACGACATCGGACATTTACCTTCACTTTTCCCTTCTGCCACCACCACACTCGAACGTTGCGCCTGCTCTCAGGCTGCAGCATTTCCCGTTCTTTTTCTTTTCGTAGATTTTAAAGAATATGGCTAACAGGCAGTCGACGTATCACCAGCGCCTCGAGGCCGTTACTGACCTCTCCAAATTATCCGGAATTTCTGACGATGTCATAGTGGCCTGCATTCGTGAAAGGTTTATGGCTGACAATATCTACACCAATCTTGGTAGCTCAGCTTTAGTCGCCTTGAACCCCCACAAATACGTCGCTTCCAATGCCGACAACATCCTCCAAAAGTACGCCGCAGAGTATCGGAACACCAGTCTTCCCAAGGAGCCTTTGCCACCACATGTATTCCAGCTCGCTAACAATGTGTATTATCACATGAAGAGGACGACTCAAGATCAGAGCATAATTTTCAGGTCAGTTTCACTTGGGCTGCTCTTTCAAACAGTCAGTCTTACTAGTTTTTAGTGGTGAATCGGCCTCTGGAAAATCAGAGTCTCGTCGATTAGCCATTAAATCTCTCCTGGAGCTGTCGGTTTCCAATCCTGGCAAGAAGGGCTCAAAGCTTGCCAACCAGGTTCCTGCTGCCGAGTTTGTCTTGGAGTCGTTCGGTAACGCTCGAACGTTGTTCAACCCAAATGCCTCGCGCTTTGGAAAGTACACCGAGCTGCAATTTAGCGAGCGTGGGCGTCTTACGGGTGCCAAAACTCTTGAATACTATCTCGAACGGAACCGCGTCGCAGGAGCCCCCAGCGGCGAGCGAAATTTCCATATCTTTTATTACCTCGTTGCCGGTGCGACACCTGAAGAAAGACAGCATCTTCATCTCGTTGATAAAATGGCCTATCGCTACCTCGGTCAGAGGAATATGACGGCTCGACCTAATGGACCCAAGGACGACGATGCTGTAAGATTTGAGCAACTCAAAGTCGCCTTAAAAACCATTGGCCTTTCCAAGAGGCATGTCGCTCAAACTTGCCAGCTTCTCGCTGCGATCCTCCATCTCGGAAATCTCGAGTTTGTTACCGATCGAAGCCGTAACGAAGATGCCGCTGTTGTGCGTAACACCGACGTTTGTGCGATCGTTGCCGATTTTCTCGGTGTCCAACCTAGCGAACTCGAGCAGTCACTTTCGTATCGGTCTAAAATGGTGAAGAAGGAGATGTGTACTATTTTCCTTGACCCAGATGGTGCTTCAGACAACAGAGACGAGCTCGCCAAGGCTCTTTATTCCCTCCTTTTCTCGTGGCTCAATGAGCACATCAACCAGCGCTTGTGCAAGGAGGACTTCTCAACCTTCATTGGTCTCTTTGACCTTCCTGGCCCCCAGAACATGACGTCCCGTCCCAACTCCCTCGATCAGTTCTGTATCAACTTTGCCAATGAGAGGTTGCAGCACTGGACTCAGAAACGACTATTCGAGTCTCATGTTAACGAATACGCTGCCGAAGGAATCTCTCAGTTCGTTCCTTCGGTTTCATACTTTGACAATGCCGAATGTGTCAGGCTCCTCCAAAACAAGCCTGGTGGTCTGATCCACATCATGGACGATCAGGCGCGTCGTCAACCCAAGAAGACGAATCACACTATGATAGAAGCGTTCCAAAAACGATGGGGTAACCATACATCTTTCAAAACTGGAAACATCGATCGCTCAGGGTTCCCTACATTTACTGTCAGCCACTTTAACGGTCCAGTAACGTATTCGTCCGAAAATTTCATCGAACGGAATCAGGATGAACTCAACTCAGATTTCGTCAATCTCTTGCGCGGTGTTGAAGGCATGGACGGTACTGGATCCATCAACCCATTCGTCAAGGGTCTTTTCAGTGGGAAACAAATTGCCACGACCCTTCATCCCCAAAATGAAGAGACTGTTGTTGCTGCCCAGCAGAATGTTAAACCAATGCGGGCCCCATCAACTCGGCGAAAGGGAACCATCAAGCGAATGGCGACCGTCAAAGAGGGTGCCGAAGGGGAGGACGACGATGGTGCTGGAACCGCGTCTGGTTTCGCGGGTTCTTCCAATGCTAACGCATGCGTTGCCGGTGAATTCCGCATGGCTTTGGATACACTCTTCGAAACTCTGGACGATACGCAGTCTTGGCATGTCTTTTGCATCAATCCCAATGACTCGCAACTGCCCAATCAGCTCGAAGGAAGGAGTGTTAAAGGACAAGTGAGGAGTCTTGGTTTGACGGAGATTGCAAAGAGGTGTGCGAATGTGTTCGAAGTGAATATGATGCCAGAGGAGTTTTGTGATAGATACAAAGATGGGCTTAAGGAAGCGGGTGTGGTTAGCGGGGACGAGAGAGACAGGGTCGAACAAGCAAGGTCTGCCTTTGGGCTAGGTGAGAGCGATATTGTTGTTGGTCAACACAAGGTAGAGTCTCTCTGTCTCTCTGCATCTACTTTGACGTTAATTTTTTTTCAGGTCTTCCTCTCTCAAGCTGCGTTCCACCTGTTCGAGGATCAGCTGCGCTCACAAGATGTCGAGGAAACGAAGCGCAACCGTCTCCGTGACGCTGAAGCAGAAGCCGGTCTCGATGCCCGTGGCATTGGCGATCCCTATGCTCCCTACTCGTATCCGAACGCCGACGGGGAAGCTGCTTGGTCCGCTGGGCACAACGAAAATTACAGCATTTCTAATCAGCAGCTTCCGCTTGTCGCCAATGCCTCTCCCTTCCAGCGTGCAGATCTTTACGATGAGGAATTTGGGGATGATCGATCCCTCCACAGCGAAGATTTTGACGGTCGGAGCCGCTTCACTAGTCAACGAGATGACTCTGTCTCGAATTTCGGGTCGGAATCCTACGCACCGTCAAGGAATATGTTCCAGAATACGGACAAAGCTGCCTTAGTGAATAAGGAGGCTTTGGCCGGAGAAATTCAAGAAGGCGAGACCACCGAAGTCTTCAAGGAGAGCTCTGCACGTAGAAGATGGGTTGCTCTTTGTTGGCTATTAACTTGGTGGATCCCCAGTCCATTCTTGACATGGATTGGCCGAATGAAACGTATCGATGTTCGGCAGGCGTGGAGAGAAAAGCTTGCCCTAAACTTGATCATCTGGTTCTGTTGTGGTGTTTCAATTTTCATCATCGCCTTGCTTGGTAAAATCATCTGTCCTACTCAGCATGTGTTCAACACCGGTGAACTGGCGGAGCATAATAGTAAAGCAGAGCAGGTGTACACATCCATCCGTGGAGAGGTGTTCGACTTGGGTACTATTGCGGACCAGCATCAGAGGATTGTTAGTGTCGTTCCGACCAAATCCATACTGAAATATGGTGGAACGTCCTCCGATAACATCTTTCCCGTTCAGGTATTTGGCACTTTTCATAATTTTCATCCCTTCCAACATCTGACCAAAGTTTCTTACATTATTTGATTTCAGATCAGTGCCCTCTGTAATGGTATCACTGGTACTGTCAGTCCTTTCGTGGCTTTGGACACCACAAATAACTCGGATATCAATGCGCAGTACCATGATTTCCGTATCAATACGAATGATTCGCGACCAGATTGGTACTTCGAGAGCATGGTGACGATGCGGTATACTGCTCGCGTTGGGTTCATGGGTTACACTAAAAGCGAGATCAAGGATATGGCGACAAGCGGCAAATCTGTTGGAGTCTACGATAGTCTGATTTACGATGTTACTTCCTATGTCACATCCCAAGCTTCACTCATAGCTCCTCCCGGCTTCCAGGCACCTTCTGACGCTGATAAGAGCTTTATGCACCCCGCCGTCATGAATATTTTCCAGTTCAACAATGGTGGAGACATTACGAAGAGTCTCAACGCCCTTGTGCCAAACACGATCGACGCTGATGTCCTGGAGAGGCAGAAAGTCTGTCTGAGAAATCTATTCCTCATCGGCAAAGTGGACAACAGAAACTCGCCCCAGTGTTTGTTCTCCCAGTATATTCTGCTTGCGCTCTCCTTGTTCATGGTCTCTGTCATCGGGTTCAAGTTCTTAGCCTCGATCAACTTCAGTGCCGCTCGGTTACCAGAGGATCATGATAAGTTTGTCATTTGCCAAGTTCCCTGTTATACCGAAGGCGACGCCTCCTTGCGGCGCACTATCGACTCTCTTGCGCAGATGAAGTATGATGACAAGCGCAAGCTTCTTGTCGTCATCTGCGATGGTATGATTGTTGGTTCTGGAAACGACCGGCCTACTCCCCGCATTGTTCTTGACATTCTCGGCGCCGACCCAAATCTCGATCCTGAACCATTGAGTTTCCTTTCTCTCGGTGAAGGTGCCAAGCAGCATAACATGGGCAAAGTCTATTCTGGCCTCTACGAGTGTGCCGGTCACGTCGTACCTTACATGGTAATTGTCAAGGTCGGCAAACCCAATGAACGGAGTCGTCCGGGTAACCGTGGAAAGCGTGATTCGCAGATGGTTTTAATGCATTTCTTGAACAAGGTTTGTGGATTTGCTCTACTTGTCATCAGCGCTAACGCGCTTTTTTTTCAGGTTCACTTCAACTCTCCAATGAATCCGATGGAACTAGAGATGTATCACCAGATTAAGAACGTCATCGGTGTTAACCCTACGTTCTATGAATACCTATTCACTGTCGACGCCGATACTACTGTTGATCAGTTTTCGGTTAATCGCTTAATCTCTGCGTATGTGTTACCATCTTCAATGCTTGTCTTCATCTCATCAATGCTTTTCGTAGCATGATTCACGACAAGAAGCTATTAGCATGTTGCGGTGAAACAGAGCTGTCCAACGCTAAGCAGTCTATCCTCACAATGATGCAGGTGAGCCGTCGATTCGCGAACTTTCTCTTGATTATGTTTGACCAGTGTTATCTAGGTTTATGAGTACTTCATTTCACATCATATGGCTAAGGCATTTGAAAGTCTTTTCGGTTCCGTTACATGTCTTCCTGGTTGTTTCTCCTTGTATCGGCTTCGTGCACCCGACACGCACAAACCTTTGTTCATCTCCAACCAGATTATCCACGACTATTCGGAGAACCGTGTAGATACTTTGCACATGAAGAATCTGCTGCATCTTGGAGAGGATCGTTACCTCACTACCCTTCTTCTCAAGCACTTCCCTACCTTAAAAACGCAATTCGTGCGAGATGCTCATGCTTATACTGTTGCCCCAGATGATTGGAAGGTTCTACTGTCTCAGCGTCGACGTTGGATCAATTCCACTGTGCACAATCTCGGTGAATTGATGTTCTTGGAACAACTTTGTGGTTTCTGCTGCTTCTCCATGCGATTCGTTGTCATGATAGATCTTGTCTCCACTATTATTCAACCTGTTACTGTGGGCTACGTGAGTCGAAGTATTACCTTGATTATCCCATGCCTTAACTTGCTTTCAGATTGTTTATCTGATCTATTCCGTTGTCGGATCGAAAGAAGCTATTCCGATCTACTCACTCGTCATGATAGCTGCAATTTATGGTCTTCAGGCTTTCGTCTTCATTATGCGTCGCAAATGGGATATGATTGGCTGGATGATCTTCTACATTCTTGCCATTCCCATCTTTTCTCTATATCTGCCACTGTACTCGTTCTGGAGAATGGATGATTTCTCTTGGGGTGCTACTCGTTTGGTTATGGGCGAATCAGGAAAGAAAGTCATCGTTCATGTAAGTATTTTCTCCAGCTTGGTCATTTTTCGGTGATTGAACAGAATACTTTAGGATGAGGGTAAATTTGACCCCAAAGCTATACCATTGAAATCTTGGACCGACTATGTAAGGCTTACGCTAGTTTCTTTTTCATGTGCTAAATGCTAGATTTCACAGGAGAACGAATTGTGGGACAAAGAATCCAACCACAGCATTGGATCTTGGGTCCCGCCAACCAAACTTCAAAACCAAGGTTACGCCGAGTCGCAAACAGCCTCATTGTATGGTCGTGAAACGTATTACGAACCTCAGCGGGCCTATTCTCCTGCGCCCTCTCAGCAGATGTACCCTCCTCCGGGATACCAATCCGGCCGAAACACCCCTCAATCCAATCTGCGCATGCCTATGGATGCGGGAATGATGTATTCTCAGGCTACACCATCCCTTCACCAACCGACTCCCTCTAGACCTTCTACAAATTATTTGGATATGCCCATGCCCATGACGACTAGCCCTGACAACCGTTCGCTGTCTGGGTCTCCCTCAGATGCGGATATCGAGCGAACTGTGAAGAACTTGATTAGCGTAGCGGATCTGCACTACGTAACCAAGAAGGACATTAGAAGACAGCTGGAAGAGCACTTTGGAATGAGTTTGGAGTCGAGAAAAGCCTCTATTAATTCCGCGATCGACAGATGTCTCGCCGAGTCGCTAGGCTAAGTGTTTGCTGCTGGAAACTTTTTCCCTTTAGCGGATTTTTGAATATTGGCTTAACGTTTACTCGGACGGTTACATTATATGTTGGATGGACTACTCTTATGATATTCTATCATCGCTTCCTCTACCTACACTACTCTGGCTCCCATTCCTTTTATTACTCACCGATCTCTGAGGCTACTTTGTACCTGCTGCTATCGTCTTGGCTAATCTTTCTTTACCCAATCCTGTATGGTTTTTTACTTTGCATCAAAAGGACTTTGCATATAATCCTCGTGTTACCTAGTCGTTTCCGAATCACCGCAGATGCCATGGAACAAAAAACGCTGCCTTTACGCTAGGGCTCTGAAGAAGGCACTGGCAGAATCAGACTGCCACTTGTCGAGCTTGCCCTGAGAGAGAGAAGGGTTTGGTCGTTGTTTGCTCTCAGCGCGCCGTTTATTGTCAACCGGACGTTTTTTCACTATGGAAGGATATCTCAATTTAAGTACCTGAAAAACATGAATAAGATGGTTACCTTGGATTATGACGTCCCATTACCATACCCTTCAATAACCCTCGCGTAATTGTAATTCTATTCAGCGCATATCGGAAGAGTGCGTTGATGATCCTCATCACTCCCCAG
>KN834751.1:1737641-1757617 GCA_000827265.1 Collybiopsis luxurians FD-317 M1 | reverse complement strand
ACACTTGATATGTTCTCATGATTAATTTCAGTGCCTATATTTGCCTCGTGTGCAACCTAATCGGTCCAAGTTCAATATACTCCATACACATATAGCATCCCTTGTAATCAATATTGATTCTGGATCCAGGATATGACAGTTGTGATCAATCGCGTTGTTGGAGCGTGTATCAGGACACGAGTATATCCAATACATGAAATTAGGGCGGTATAGACACCCATCCCCTTTAGGAAGGATATTCACTTTGCTTGCAAGGTCTACTCCGAACCACTTGACTCTCATTTTGATCCTAGATCAACATTTACAGCTATTCACAAATAGCTGTGATGGCGGCACTATAATAATATATATCCAATCCCATTACTCAGCCAGCAGTCGCGGTGTAATGGGCTGTTGCCCCATTAATGTACAGCACAACTTGAAGTTGCAACTCCTTGTTCTTCTAAACAAAAAATTAAGGTGTAAGGGGGATTGGCTCAAATTCTAGATCAAACATTGACATAGATGATTCCAATGCTGAACCCATCACCTAGCCCACAGCAGGAAAACCTTCTTTGACAGCAGAAGGGCGAAATTCCTGAAGGACTATGCAAGTACGAAAGGAGCTTCCTCTTATCAAAGAACTCAGCGGGAGTGTCACTCCTGATGAGCACTCCGTTCGAGAGCTGATTCGACGCAAACCTGACATTAACACGTAGAGGAAATTCAGAGCTGGACAAGTAGGACCGATTTATATTACGAATACTTTAAAGCCTGTCCGCTACAGTACTAAGTACGCGCCGAAACCTACTGGGGGGGAGCCGGTTTTGATGCGTATACTGACGCGTGACGCGTTTACGGCTTGACATTGGATTCGACGTTGCCCAAACGACCTGGATTCATTGTATCGATTACCATTCTTCATTGTAGCTGCGGAATGTTTTTGCCCTCGGTGTCGGAAACTTTGGCCGCAATGGCCACAGCTAAAGGTTCTCTGGTTCGATTCTGGCGTCGAGGTGCCGCACGTATCTGTTGCGTCTGAGCGAAATTCGACGGATCTAATGGTATCTCCAGGTTATGGTGAACAGGAATGACTGTTACAATCCTGATTGTCCGTGAATCAGTGTCCAAGGCTTTACTGGGGTGGTGCGTACTTGTTTTATGTTTCGCGCTCAATCCATTACTGAGTGTAGCCATTCATTTACCGCCTACATTTGCAGAAGCTATCGTCGTTCTACGTGGCATAGCTTCAATCTAAGAACCCTTTCCCAATCTTCCTTTGTCCTTTTCCCTCAAAATTCCCGTAAGAAAAGCTCGAGTTTTTTGGCTGGCTAGAATGTGGGCTATGTATCGTGCGTGCCTTTACAACTCAAACAGTGTCAGACTTACGCTGCTTCTTGTATAGGCTAGCACTTGAACCTCGTTGAGGGGTACCTTCAACACCGCGTACGCTACTGCTTGTCATTTTCATGATGGTTCTCCCAAACGGATAAATCAAGAAACGCGACACGCTATTCCTTGCACCAGACTTCCTCGCGTACACCGTTACGCCCTTCCTCTTCCCTGTCTCGCTTGCGATCATCCCCTAGGCCTTCTTTTCACCGCGGAGCATCTTTATCTGTATCATTGGTGGTATCAATATCAGTGTCACGACCATGTTGGGTTCGACGATCGTGACGATCGCCGCAACCTGCAGGTCTGTTGATTCCTTGAAATGGCCGAGCTAGAATGCTCATGGTATTCTTTAGTCCGAATGTTGGTTCGTTCACTTCGGGGTGGGATTCGTGGCCATCGCGTTGAGTATGTGCACGAATTGCTAGTTTGAATGTGCGTAGAGGAGGGCAGAAGTCTATTATTTGATCGCTTGCATTACTCAACGCAGCTAAGGGTGCGTACTATTTGCCGGCAATAGGAATAGTCGCTGATAGTGGAATACTTTCAGTCGCGCCGACGCGCTATGCGACGCTCGAGAACGGTCTCTCTCAACGCAATTCTTTTCTGTTACGTTTTTCTCCATCCTAACGACCACCGTATGTTCACCGCTCAATCCTATCCACTTTCGATATTAACTGCACCCAAGGTAATCACCCGAGTTTTCAAGGCCTCCGTCTCGTCTATTGTCAGCCTCCGAATCGGTTTCGTCGTCTTCACGGTATGGCCATATTGCAATTGTCAAAGTCGACCAAATCCGACCGCCTCTCGTGGACATACCATAGGAGTCGGCAAAACAAATATTTAACCAGCGGAGATTCTGGTATCGACACCCTCAGAGGCTTTTTTGGTCCCGTCGGGAGTGCCATTTGCACGAGTGCGAGGAGAATGAACCAGACTCGGGGTGGACTATGACCAGGGTTGAAGCACTAGACCACCTGCCAGTGGTACCATGGCGCCGTACAGTCCTCCTCGAGGTACCTGGCTATCGCCATGGAACAGCATTGTACAGAACGTCTCGGTGGTCTCAAACGACATCAGTTGTACGATGCGCTCCTTCCGGTGAGCTCATGTAATGCTCGCCATTACTCCCAGTGCTCGTTAATGGTCTATCAATGTGTTTTCTTTCAGTCGCTTCCTGACGACCATCGTATGTGCATTGAGCAATCTTATCCTGTCTCGAAATTAACCGTACTCAAGGCACTCTCCCCCTACATCTACCACCACCTTCGTCTTTGGTTTCATCGTCATCTGCCAAATGTCCGAAACGAACTCCGAGAATCTCACCAAACTCAACCGTCGGTCTGTGATCTTGCTCCGGGCTTCTCGCTGATACGCCGAAGGTTGACGAGAAAAATGTTCTGGTAGTGAGACTGTCGCCATCGGAGGTGGAGTCGAGCACAGGGAACATGATAATTATTCGGTACTGAAATGAAGACAGTGTCTCCAGTGGAACAGAGCTCCCTACCGTAGTATATACATCAAGATGGATACGCATATATTATTATATATTCGAATCAACCAATCTGAAAACCACTGAACCAGAACTGGCTCTGCCATCCGAACCAGCGTTTCCATCGGACTGATTAGCAGTGTTGTGCCCTTGGAATGGACTAAAGAATCTGTGCGACGAAGAAAGGATAGGCGGGTCTGCGCTCTCAGCCTATGCGTGAGCTGTGGACTCGACGGACGCGATCCCCGGCGTATGGGGTGAACCAGACGGCGCAGTTGAACGTCTGGCGGAGCGATCATTGAGGGAATACCTAAGACAGACATCAGTTGAAGAATAAGAAAACAAGACAACAGAGACAGAGACAGAGGCGTACCCTACTATCATATCCATACTCATACCCATCCTCTTCCTCCTCTTCTTCCTCACCATCGCTCATCGAGTTCCCCAACTACCCAAGCAAGCTCGTCTCTGACCGCACTCCAGAGCGTGACGTAGTCGCACCACGACCACCTCCACTGACATTATTCGCATTCACATTCGCATCCCCCAATCTCCTTATTCTTCTTCGACCCATCTAGACCAAAACCACAATCCAAATGAACATTCTCCGCCCCAGCCCCAGCCTCAGCCGTGGCATTCGCATCAGTGATCAACACCCTCTCGAATCTTGCCTTCAGTGCAGGTGACGCGGTCCCGTAGATTTCGACGGAGAGGGAGCCATTAGCGTCGAGGTCGACGGAGCTGGTAACATACCCGTCGAAGCGGAATGAGAATTTCATTCCTTTTTAGCAGAGAAAGACGACGAGGGCTCCGGCTATTTCATCGCTGAATTCAAGCAAGTATATTTCGGATTTAGAGGTCTTTCAAAAATCCAAAAAGATATCGAAACCGACCGATTTATCGGCAATTTACAGAGTTACTGAAACGTGAAAAACCTTTGTTCTATGATATCCTGTTCCTCAAACTCTACATCATTCAATTCGTCCCGGATTCATGATCTCACTAGTAGGTAATCACAAAGACTTGCCAGTAGTTCAGCCGATAATCAATTCTAGGTAAGTAACCAAAAACTGCGTATATTTTTTCTTCTCTGATACGAAACAGAAGAGGAAGAATAATATACATTAAATAACCCAACCAGAACCGAAAAGGAACAAAAAAATTTGTGGAGCATTCTAAGCGCAAGACGCTAAGGGGAACAGGGGCATCAAGGAGAATAATTCATGCAATCTCTCCTTGCCTATGCCCAGTCCCAATCCCCTTAAAGAGGCACAGTGTTGAGGTCAATGTGTTGCTTGGTGTAGCTAACGCTGCCAAAGGTCCCATCGACGTCAAAAGTCTGCGTACCTCCCCCAGCATAGGTGACGGTCATTTTACCCGTCCACTTCACATCCTTGGCAACCACCTTGTACAAAGTAACCGTAGCGATCATCTTCATCCCAGGTCGAACCGTCACGGAATCCGCGTAAGTCTCCGTAAAGGCCTTGGTAATAGTCTGCCCATCTGTCATCGTACTTCCCCACTCATGCTCCCCAGTTACTTCAACTGACCCAGAGACCTCAGACGCCCCTTTAGCGATGAGCGGTACCCCCACCTCACCCTTACATTCGACGGAATAGGTGTACTTTCCACCAATTCGGGATCTCGAGCTCTCGGACAGCGTGACACTTGTCGACTTGGTGGTCTGCATCGAGAAGTTTATATTGCTCGTTGTTTTGTCCAGCGTGGTGTTTTTCATCTCCTTGGAAGACTGATGCGCAATCTCAGGAGTCCCTTGTGCAGTGCGGAGCAAATCCTCTTCCGAAAAATGATCGATGGAGAGGGAGAAGCTCACTGGTGGGTCAGGAGTCCAGACCGGAGCGAGGCCATGGATGGTGATCGCATTACCATAGTTCGGAGTGGGTGCAGCACGGCCTTGGAAGCACAGAAGGGACATGTTCGCATCGGAAGAGCCATCTGTGCCCTTGAATGGAGGATTTAAGACGAAAGGTTCGCCTCCAGGCCCACCGTAGACGTTGGATTGTCCTAAAAAAAAAAAACAGGTGGGTTATAAATGCCGAAATTAGCTCAATGACAAAACTTACTGCCAGTGTTGGTGATGAATTGCAGGCTATCAATACGGGCAGAGGCACGTCCTACGATGGATACGATGCGCTCGTTCTCGCCGAGTGTGAAGACATATTCAGTACCCCCAGGACCCCCGGCGCGTCCGCTTCTCTGTTCACCATCATCAACGGTGTGGAAGACGCACTGTAGAGGAGCAATAAGTTCCGGGTGTTTCTCAAGTAAACCATTTTCCATACCTCAATCGCATCAACCTCAGCGCCAGCCCGAACAATGATGGCCTTGAGCGCTGTCTTGAATGGATCCGAAACCTTGCTTAGCTGGTCAAAATGACCATCACCCACGAAGCCTCCCTTGCAGTCACCAACGGTAACATGGCGAGCATCGAGGATGCGAGTGTTTGACCAAACAGGCTGGATCAGAATTAGGATCCCAATTCATTGCATTTACCGGGCTTAAAAATAGCTCACCTCCACAAAATCGATCTCATTACCAGCGTGTCCCTTGAAACCCATCAGGGCACGTTCACGCTTCAGATTTTCATCGTAGCCTCGGTAGACAAAGGGTGCACTGCTGCCTACAGCATCGCCGTATTTTGGAGATAGCCGGCCAGTATTGGTTTGAAACTGAATCGCATGGACCTGCGAATCAGTGCGCCAGATCCAGACAGTCTAGAAGGGTAGCGTTAGTAAATAAGGACGTTATGGCATAATTTGTAGTTACAATAACGGCCTCATCTGCGCCGTTTCATAATCAGTATCTATTGACTTCTAGTGAAGGACAAGGAATGACATACTGTTCTCCATGTGGAACAGCTCAGGCCTCCCACCATCAGCACCATGCTTGTATGACCACTTTCCATTGGCGTACTCGGACTTCAGACTGTCGAGGCGGGCTGCGCAACGGATATGGATGTTCACGAGGTTAGACTCATTGTATTGGTCTTCGAAAGTGCCGTGTTCACTGTCGAAAGGCATTCTTGATAGTAGTAAAGAGGATGATAGAGGTAGATAGATGAGAGATAGGTTGAGAAGAGAAAACTAAAGTCTAGAGTTCGAGTGCAAAGATGAAGAGGATCTTTGTCTTTTCCAGCTAACGAGTCTGTCCTTATATAGCTTCCAGGTTATCTGCTCGCCGGTGTTCTTACCTCGAGATTCACTGTTGCTGCCCGAGAGATATTCGGCCTTCAAAATATCCCGAACTTGAAATGTCCAAGTAGACATCAAGTCAATTGTACCTGATGCTGACCGTGCAGAAAACTGCATGATGCACCCCAATGGGGCTGTAAGAATGCAGTTTCCATTGTCTAAAAAAGGACTAGGGAACAGATTGAGTGGACGCAAGTCTGTCGTTTAAGCTTTGTCCTAGATTGTGCCTAGAGTCGGCGTACTCAGGAAGTCGATAGGGAGATCCAGCGCAGAACATGCAAAATATGACATCGGTACTGTGCCTAACCCGTCGACGAGCACAACTCTCAGGAAGCATTTCACACTAGATTGCTGCTTTACAGCCCTAATGCTGGGCTTTACAATTGTACCTGAATGGGCTAAAGGAGATTCACCATCGGTCTTAGTTGAAGTCTTCATTTGGTGCAGATCTCTGTACATCACTTCAGGCTTGAGGACGAGGAATCATGATTGGATGAAACTCACCTCAATAAAACTTATATGCTAGAGCTGAATTTATGACTTTGGACCTGGAGCTCTTCTCTGCAACTTTAAGATTTGTTGGACCTTAATTTGGAATAAGTATGAGATACTACGCCAAGTCAAACCTTAAATCCAAGTCCCAAACGCAATAATGCTTTTGCACGTGATCTCAGCTCGTTGTTTGACACTGGCCCTGTACAGACTACAAGAAACCACTTAACCGACCCTATCCTGTCACAATGGCTTATTAAGAAATGGAATCTTTAATACGGAATACATAAACCTAGCCAAGATTTGAGCCTGAGCAGTGAACAGTCTGTCCGACACCTCGAGGTACGCTGTGACCAAACTTTCAGAGATTGATGAAAAGATACCTATAGAAAAACTCCCTACATACTGTCAAACTCAACAGAATTTGTACCTTCCATTAAAAACAAGTACGTAGTAACTTTGCTCTGAGATCCTCCGCAGCAGCAGGCCTCTGGCAGGCCTCCTGAGAGGAACCACTTTGGGTCTAGGTTAGGAACAGAGGTAAGGCTTTTTGCAAGAAATTTGGTTTCCGTCTAGTGTAAGGTACTGAAACAGCTCAACAACTTTATCTTATATCTTATTCGACTTCTTTTCCCATCTGCAACCGATGGTAAATATCTCACTATGTCCATACAGAGCTATTAGGCACCAAGATTATTAGCGCACACAGGCTCCGCGCAATGCAAAAGGCAGGACCGCATCATTTGAAGCATCTCAAAAGTAAACATAAGCATAGCAAGTGGTCATTCTACTGGTTTGTTGAAGGTTGCAATTCAGTAATTCATAAACCAGAGTGTTGGAGATATCCCATCTGTTGGCGGGCATAGAACATAAAGTGAATATACAGGAGACATATGACGACAAATTTCGGACAAAATTGTACACCTTACGCGGAAGAGTTTTATATATTCCGCTAAGAGTCTACTTGATCTTTGTTTACAGCTTACTCAATTATTCTACGCAAAACCTGTCCAATCCCGTCAATAACATCAGTTGAATCTCCGGGAGGCCGTTTGTGACACGGTTCGGCAGGTGTAATTAGTCACGTAAATAGGCATGCTCTGCCGTTGATCGCTAACCCGCCGCCGCTTACCCGCCGTGCGCCTCTCATTGCAAGAGCTCGAAAAGCCGCTAATGGGGGATGTGAGCGATTGTTTCGAGTGAAAATTGTAACAAGTATTTCTAAGAATATTATTTAGAGAAATCATACATATTTGATGATCTAATTTTCATTGAATCGCAGGTTCATAGTGATTGTTGAGTCGAGAGTGTAAATTACTAAGTACAGCCAACTGGCAAATATAAATAAAAAGTTAGATGCTTCAATAGGTTTCCAGTCTAGTTCTGCCTTGTTGGCCTTCAATTCAGATATGAAGGGTAGTGCCTGTGGCCCCGGGGGTGGCGGTGGTTCTGGAGGAGCAACAGGTAAGAGTTTCGAGAAGACTCGGAGTTGATCAAAGCTTGCATCCTCGGGCAACATAGATAGGTTGAGATTCATGTCAATAGGTATTGGTAAAATGTTGGGTGATGATTTTGAAGGCATACTAAAGAGGCGGAACTGGGGCAGAAGGGAGAGGCTTGGAAGGAGGTCAGGTGGATATGGATGAGGCAGAGGGTTGTGAAGCCGCGAAGGAGCACACACTGGCTTCTCTGGACCTTCTGTTAGGCTTTACGGACAGGTCATAGGGTTTGACTCTAACACTGTTAGTCTGTTAGTGGCTAGTGCAGAAGTTTAACACGCAATGTGCACATCAAATATCTTAGATCTTGAATTAGTAACTCGTTGTAATTAAACATTTCCCTTGCAGTATCTGTAATACATGGATGATACATGGTGCATGTTTGGACCATTCATTTATCTCTGGCACTGCCTAAATGCAGGCATCCACAGAGGGTATATGCATTTGAACTCTATCTAATAAGTATCATGACTCAGGACTTCAGGATGGAACACTCAGGTGTCGATATAGATCCATCTTAGTTTTCATAACTTCTATTCTCCAAAGTGATACTGTCGAGCTTCACACAATCCATGTAAGAATCTTGAAAAGTCCTCATTGGCTCAATGCATAGGTAAGTAATATCTATCTTTTGATGCATCAATGGCACATACAGCATCTATACCCACAGTGTCGGTCAACAATATCAGTGAGCTCTCCCAACTTCCTTCCAGTTTACCTTAATATCCACTATTAGTAAGTATCTCCGCTCCGCTGGAGACTTATCTGATTACTCTTTGATATTGGGCATGGATCACATTATAAACCTGCAATATGAGCATTAGTTATCTAGCTCGTATGCACTCTCATGTCCATGCTCTCATTCCCTGGCATTGCCGTCAGCTTTTTCAGCGGAATTCTTAATTTAATTATCCATAATCCCACAAACTCGCTAGCCGTTTGGCGTCGGTCTGGCAAATACAGGTGATGTTTACATATGGCAAAGGCGTGGCGCACGATGGCCGCCGGGATGGCGGCAAGCTCATCGGGTTTAATTGAAAAGATTATTCGGCCGGAGTCCGGTTAATCCGCGTACAACTCGCGTACAACTTCATTGCTTGAGGAACATTATATTTCGTAGCTGTGTAAAATAAAATTGTTTCAATGAAAGTTTACAATTCCGAGTACAAGAATAATGTATTTTACTAGAGTGTTGACAGTAAACAGTAGGATATCCGAGTAAAATTAGAATAACCGAGTAGAAAATAGCCGGTTTGGGTAGGCAATTGAGTAAACAGTACAATTTCGTCCGAAATGCGTGCCCATATGTGTAGCTTAAGTCAGTAGGACTCCCATCGTACCCCCCTCCGAGCTCTTATCATAGAGCCAATTTTCCGAAACATGTCAGAGTTCAAGTTCAATCTTGTGTGGAGATTTTTTTCCCACTGCGTATCGGTAACGACACTGGGTATGGACCAGAGTCCAGACCCTGCTTCCAAAAGCTCCCGACAGGGAGACCACAAGCGTTGATCAAGTCTTGTCGCGTCGAATTCAACATGTTACGACCAGGTTGAGTTCGGCGATCGTGACCACCGCGGCTGCAGGTCTATTGTTTCTTTGACAGCTGTTCACGAAACTCTAGCATTGTTTTTAAAAAATGAGCCTTACTGATCATGTTTATCTACAAACAAACCACTAATTCATTGCTCCACGAGATTGTACCCCGGCCAAGTCCTGGCATTTGTGGAGCTTAGTGGAGCAATGAATAGTGCATTTGTTTGGACATAAATACCATCAGTAAGGCACGTTTTTCAAAAACAATGCTAGAGTTTCGTGAACAGCTGGAAATGGCCGAACTAGACGTACATGGTAGTTTCCGTGACCATGACGTTGAGTAGGTGCTCATATTGCTATTTATTTTGGATTGGGAGCGGAAGTCTACTATTTGAACGTGTACATTATTCGACACAACTATGGGTGCGTAACGCTTTCCCGCAAAATGGGAATAGTCGCTTATAACGGTTTACTTTCAGTTACGCCAAAGTACCATGCGGCGCTCGTTAACAATTCTCTCGACGCAATTTTTGAGTTATATTTTGCTCCTCCCTAACGACCATCGTATGTTCAATGCTCAAACTCTCTATTTTTTCGATATCAACCGCACTCAAGGTGCTCACCCGAGGTGTCAAGGCCTCCGCGTCATCTATTATCTCCCTCGTCGTCAGTTTCGTCGTCATCTGTTGCGGTAAAAATATTTTGAAAATGTACAAAGTCGACTCCAAAAATCTTACCAAACTCGACCGCCTCTCGCAAACATACCAAAGGGATCAGCGAAAAAGATGGTCATCGGAAGTATCTTTCGCGTGACGAGCGCAAGGAGAGTCACTGGAGAGTGAGCCAGAGTCGAGGTGGAAGCTGATCAGGGTCGCATTGGTGCCACAGCGCCGTACGATCCTCCTCGAGGTATCTGATCTGGAACGACACCAGTACAAACTATCACCGTAGTCCCAAACGACACCAACTATACGATGCCCCCGTTCCGATGAGTACATTCAATACTCGTTAACGGTTTTCTCAATGCAGTTTCCCCAATCACATTCGAACGCCCTTTGTATGTTCATTGCTCAATCTTATCCTTTTTCGATACTCACCCCACTCAAGGGACTCTCTTGATTTCAAGTCCTTCGTGTCATCCATCGTATCATCAGCCTAATCATGGGTTTCGTCGTTATCTGCTTCAATATAACCATCTTGCGAAGCCGACTCTCAGAATCTCACCAAACTCGACCAACGATCTACACTCTTGCTTCAGGCCTCTTGCGGACATACCGAAGGAATCGACGAGAAGGATGCTCCAGCAGTGGATGATTCTGGTATCAATATCTTGAGAGGATCGTTTGGTTCTGTCGATCGTATTATTCGAGCTGGGAAGGGAAACATAGAGAGCAATAAAACTAAAGGTGGTCTCGAGGGCTGTGCTTCTGCAACTCAGTGACCAAATTGGATGTATTATTTCTATCCGGGTGTGCTTCTCTTACTTGACTAACCATCACGTAGTATCTCGAATATCAGGTATTTTTAGCTCTATATTCCGATACCATGGACTGCATTATATATCTACCGACTTGATAGGACAAAAAGCGGAGAACTTTTTGAGATAAAATGTTTAGGTTCGAGTAAAATTTTGTTCAGTACAATTTTTACGCAGCTTAGGACTGATCTTCTCCCTCCCCTCCTCTGAGCCCTTATCGTGGGGTCAAATTCCCGAAACACGTCCGAGTTTCTTCAGCCTTGCGTGTAAATTTGTTTCCCACCGTGTATAGAGCGGAACAGAACCCTTCCGTTTCTGGCCACTTTTTCTCCTAAAAACTCTAAGTAAATCAGCGGAGGTATTACGATCACGGTTAAGTATTCAATTATTCATTGGTTGATAAACTGTCGCCGAAGCTCATGTCACGATGGTATTGATAGAAAGACTTGCACTTCTTATGAATGATCTGGGATTTACCAAAAAAAGAAAGCCTTGACAGATACACATGGGAATTCCGAGGTTCATGCCGAAATGCGGGTATTACCGCTTTTTCAGGGTTACCCAACCCCCCTTTGAGAGCCTGGGATTATACTTACTGTTCTTACGGCTTATTTTCAGGTCCCCTTCTCTAGCTTCGACGCAACTTCCTCCACTTTTTTTCCTACTCACTTGCAATCCAATGTCCACAATAATTATCCAATCTCTGGGTATCCTAGCCCTAAGTTGGCTCGCTTTCAAGCTATACAAAATCGGGGAACGACACCCCTCACTACCTCCTGGTCCTTCGACCGTACCTATACTTGGAAATTTACACATATTTCCAACAGAATTTGCTCATATCAAGTAAGAAAAAGACTACTTGCACCATTGATACCAGAACTGTTAGCTAAGTTATCAAAATTCATTGTTTTTCGCTAGATTTACGCAATGGGCAAGGCAATACGGTGACATTTACTCCCTCAAAATTGGCCCTGGGACTGCTATAGTGCTCACAAGTATGGAAGCCGTCAAGGAGCTGATGGAAAGGCGAAGTGCTAGCACTGTCGATCGTCCACCTAATTTTATAGCAGACGAAGTTGCTGGAGGGTTGAACATGGTATTGGCGAGATATAGTGAGTAGTCTAATGCTGATTCAAGACGCCTGCCCGCCGAGAGTTGTGAAATAATTTTTATGTGGTGACTATAGGCGAAGAATGGCGAATCTTGCGTAAAGCGGCTCACGCTATTCTCACGCCGAATGCGGTTGCTGCGCATGTGCCTATCCAGGTGACTCTTTCAACTTATTGAGGGAGTATTCGAATTGTTAATGTGAATATTCGAGTTCAGATTGCAGAATCTGTCCAAGTGATGTACGATTTTCTCCACACTCCAGAGGTATGAGTGATGTCAATCATTCAGCTCTCTTGATGACCATGCTGTCTTGTTAGCACTTTTACACCCACCTCCGCCGTTACTCAAACTCTGTCATTATGTCAGTCTTGTATGGGAAGCGCTGTCCGCGATATGAAACTCATGAAGCGACATTGTTCTTTGAGGCACAGCACCTCTGGGAGCTTGCTCTCGAACCAGGAGCTCATCCCCCAGTCGATATTCTTCCAATTTTAAAGTACATTCCCCGGAGATGGGCACCTTGGAAGATATTATGTGAGAAAACAAGAAGATTACAGCAAAGTCTATATTTTGGTTTGCTGGATGAATGCAAGGAGAAGGTTCAGAAGGGAGAGGAGAACGGGTGCTACATGGAAGAGATCATCAAGCGCCAAGAAGAGTTAAGTCTGGATAGGGAACTAGCTGGGTAAGTATCAAATTTCAATCATTCCTCTTCAGAGTCATTATCAATCAAACAAATGGTCTTGCAGGTATCTCGGAGGAGTCATGATTGAAGGAGGCTCAGACACCACTTCGTCGTTCTTGCAATCTCTGTGTTTACTTCTAGTAGCATTTCCAGAAGCCCAGCGCAAGGCACAAGAAGAGGTAGATCGGATTGTTGGAGACCAAAGAATTCCTAGTCTTGATGATGTTGCAAGGCTGCCATATATCCAAGCTGTGGTGAAGGAGGTCAGTACATGCATATATGCTTGAATATTGCTATTACTTTGAGTCGCTCACTATGTTCTTGGCAACAGACCCATCGGATGAGACCTGTTGCGCCCTTGGCAGTTCCTCACTCAAATCGAGAGGCGGAACAGGTATGATTTGTGTTTGAATTATACAGTTTTTGATTTTCCTGAAATGCCGAAGTATCGTGGATATCTCATTCCAGAAGGCTCAACAATATTCGTTAACAATTGTGAGCATTTCTTCTCTCTTTAGGATTCTTGCGCACCTATATGCGACCTGTAATCAAGGGGGAATGTTCCATGATCCAGGTGAGTCGATGTCACTCTATCCGATGGACCATTATTGATTATCAATACCTAACTAGATGTCTTCAAAGATCCCGAAGTCTTTAACCCTGACCGATACATCGCCAATGAATTCGGTGTCAAGGAGGGAGTGGACACGAGCAATTTTCGGGAAAACATACCTTTTGGCAGTGGAAGGGTTTGGATCCCACAAAATTCGTCCTTGAGTGGTAATTGATTCAATTTTTTCTCAGAGAATTTGTCCAGGCATTCACCTTGCCAACAATTCACTGGTAAGAAAAATCAAGACTTGATTCGACTCATGATCTCCCTGGTAACTGAGAATTGTATGCATCAAGCTCATTAATACCATGAACCTCATCTGGGCATTCCATTTTGAGCGAGCTGTAGACTCTCACTCTGGACAAACCATTGCAGTTGATATTTTTGATTATCAAAAGGTGCAGCCTGTCCAACATGCGATCCACCATTCATTACTGACATCCATTGTTTGCAGGGTATCCTAACTGCCCCCAAGCCTTTCAAATGCAGGATAACGTGTCGCAGCACAAGACGAGCAGAAATTATTGAGAAGGAATTGTGTGATGCTATTCAAATTTTTGAAACTTTTGAGGGAAATCTAAGTGAAGATGATAAAGTTTGGTTGAAGAACACTCGAGTAACACCATGATTGCTATAAACTATGAAACTATTCCAGTTCGGTGCTTATTATCACTTTGGTCAGTGTACTTCTTTACAGTAAGAAGCGAACTTTGTGAGGGTCTTGTGCTAAACGGAATGAGAGTGGTAAAGACTCTAGATTGGTGAGTCTATCAAACCGTGAGGGTCTTTTGCTAAAAAGAACCAGAAGAAAGAGCTTAAAAGAGCAACAAGTCCAAGCACTTGTGTTGATAGACTAAGGAATGGAGGCAGCGGAGTGCCGTACGGCGTATATCACTACAAAAGTATGTGAGAAAATAACCCGCACCATAATGGAGCGGGCCGAATGGCCAGAACTGTTACTTATCTCAACAAAGCGACGTGCATCTGGGTACGAGGTATTTTTTAACCTTATATAGAAAACGGTCCACATTATTTCTCTCTCCTATGGTCGGTCATGGGTACTCAATCCTTAATTGCGCCACACAATTGCCTCAGACACGACCTAGATACCTGAGAGGAACTGTGATCACTTATCAGAGGAGGCTCAAATACATTACTATTTGGTTACTACTTGATTGGTGCAGTCTTATGAATTTTTCTTATATCTCAGTGTTCAGTGAGAAGGAATGTGCTTCCAGTACACAGGAGCAAGTATACTTTTTTATTGTTGCAGAACGGATGAAGCCCGAGGCTCAGAGTCAATAGCCCTCGAATAACAGAGTCAGTTCACTAACATTGAAACTCACAGTAATTATTACATTCCGATTGTTCATATCAATTATAGGCAATATTTTTATATTTGCCCTTTGCGCCAATTTCTCCCAAGTCCAATAAAATTTACCTGTCCCTGTATGATTGTCAATGCCTGATTAATAAAGCTATTCAAGTCAAGACAATGAATGCTATAATCAGGCAGGCACAAAGGGCAATTTGCAGATGGGTCCAAGACTTGCTTCTATCAAGGAGTAGTCAATGTAAATCTAAAAATTAAGGCTTTTCACGAGTCCCAGTCAGGTATGACCTGGACCTGTTATGCAGGTCACCTGTGGTTTGAACCCCCAACCTGTGACCTGAATGGGACCTGCTAGCACAGGTACCTGTCCTGCAGGTACTGTACTAAAACATGAGTGTACTTTGTCAAATTCATGCAATTGTTAGTTATATTATTTAGAACTTTACCAATGAGCAATATATCCAATATCTTAGTGATTTGTAAATGAAGCTTGGAAAAAATACTTTTAGAGCTATGTCATAATCACACTCTAATAAAAATATCACTATGTTATAACTTCTAGAGTGATTGTAAGCAATCGCAGTTTAATATTTTCTTTTCATAAGATCAACAAAATGTTGTTAAAAAAAGTACAATGAAGTAATGCCATACTATTGCATTTCAAACCCAGTACTTCCTTATATCTATTGCCTGCAAGCGCCTGCAGGTCAGATACCTACAGGTTCTCCCATGGATCTGACCTACAGGTACTTGTTTTTGACAGGGACTTGTGAAGGGCCTTACTAAAAATGCATAACCTGTCAGTGACAATCCATACAATAGGATGTAAGAAGTAATGAAAATTCCCAGCACAGATGCACCTAAATGCAAACCATTACTATTTATTGGTAGGACAGATAACTGCAAAATTAGGTCATTCAAGTTTCATACCATAGCCAGTTGCTAGTCCCAAGGTAACAGATATTGTGCTGCTGAGGACTGCAGTGGCATAGAAGGAAATAGTTCAATGATCTTTTGGTGTTATCAGTTATGGCAAAGTTATGGGGAAAACACTATGCTTGGTCCTCTCTGAAAAGCCTGGCATTCATATTAGTCCCATTGGCCTCTGCAACTTGCAACAACATCACTTGCGAGGCACCTTTTACTGTAATATGCCATGCATCCAAGCTATAGTGAAGGGGTCAGTACAAGGGTCAGCATATGGGTAAATCTTGTTTCAACTTTGACCCACTGGCATTCACTGTTTTCTTGACAACAGACCTATCAGACGAGACCCATTGCTCCCATACAGTTACCTCATTTGAATTGAGACTCAGGCAAAACAGGGGCCTTCTGAGCATAAACTTCTTGAGCTATTTTTCAAGCTGATGAGATTGAAGTATTGTGGATATCTCCTTCCAGAAGGCTCCCTCCCACCCTCATTTAAGTCTTGGACTTTGAGTCCCATCTGGAGAGCCCATTCCAATAGATATTTTGATTACAGAAAGGTGAAGCACCTCTACTGGCATACTCTACAGTCCTTTGAATTATTGAAAGTCATATTCATCACTGACATTCATTGTTCGCAGGGGATTTTAAATGCTTCCGCACCATTCAAATGCAGAATTACTTGAGATGCGGTAAGCTTTTCAAGAAGGAATTCTGTAACGCTATTCAGACCTTTAAATCAAATTTTCTACCAAGTGGAATCTAAAGGAGACAATAACACTTGGCTGTAAGGTTCAGGTCCCAACTGAAAATTGCAGGAGAAGGATAATTTAGCCCACATCAGCAAGTTTGTAAATCTGTAATGGAATCCATTGTCAGGTATCAGTTTGTTTGATAAAAACTACTATTTGTGTTTAGTTAAGCAGGTGCATTAGAGGTGGTTTTGTAAAGACGCAAGGCATAGTAACTAGGACTGGGAGTTCATTTGGCCTTTAAAGTATTTGGTAGGTGTAATTTGGTACTGGTAAGCTGTAGACTGGTTGGTACTGGTATTCAGTGACAGTAACTTGACTTGGTGGACTTTCTTTAATATAAAACTTTCAGAAAAAAAGCTGGTAAATGTGAGCCTGAAACAACTGACTGCCCTGGGACTAGCTTGCTTAGACTATAATAAACTTGACAGGGTAAAACAGTAGCTCAAACTACTAGTCTCTCAGTGGGTCTAGCTAGCTTAAATGATAGAACTTGACTTGGACTTTTGAACTTTAGTACTTAAATCTAACCAACCTGTACAACTGGATTCACTGATACAGCTTGCACAGAGCTCTTAGAAAGTAAGTGTAAGGTATATTGTAGCAATGTGGCGCAGTGGTTTGATAAGAGTTGTGAGACTCGAATATTGGATGCAAATGATTATTCTGTTCTATGGTACTGGCCTCAAGGTAGGCCTTATATACTACATAACATAGTATCTAGAAAGTTCTACGTACTTCTACTATTAATATCTGAGTAATACTGTCCACAGTAGGTGAGTAATCCAACTCAGAACTACATGTGCCGGATTGTATTAGTAATGTTAATCTGAGAAATACAACAAGGTAAACTTTATATTTAGTAGTAGGTAAAAGTGGGGAGGAATTGGATTCCTTGCCTGAGGCTAAAAATCCTCTAGTATTTACATTACAAAATTATATTACTTTTTATTTAAGCAATTTGACTCATAGTGACTCCATTTGACTCTAGTGACTCCACCTAAAATTTTCAAAAGCTTCATTAGCCTTTTATAGTATACATGACTCATTTAGTATGACCTGAGCTCTATGAGTAAGCAGGATAATCTTTAATTTTCCTACCTTATCTTATCAGAGCTCTCTAGAGATTTTTACTCTCTATAAATATTTCTACTAATTAATTAATTATTTACTGGTAATTTTTAAAACAGGAATGACTCCTGACACTGTGATGGCTGAACAGTATATTGATATAATGATCTGAAGCCATCACATCCATTCATGTGGAAATCATACTGCAATTTCTATCAAAAATTCATACCCCACTCATGCCATTTTTATGCCGCCTTCATACTAGCATCCATGTTTGAAACTTCCCAGGGAATATGAGAAGGTTTAATTGAAAACCCATTCAATTTTCGGCACTAATATACTGTTTTAATTCCCTGTATCTATTCATCTGCCTTACTTTTTGGCAGTAATTCTGCCCCAGGAGCCGGCCAGATGGTTTTCACAGCCTCCAGCAATTTGGCTATGTTGTTCCAATCTATATCCTCCCACACAATCTCCTTCACAGTAACCCCATGCTTCCTCTGAAGCATTGAATATTTGTTGGCCATCCATATGGAGGTAGCTTTCAGTGGACTCATCTTGCTCACCAAGAGATACACTATCTTTTCCAACAAATTTGCAAGAGCTTTCCCAATACAAGGAATGAGCTTTTGCAGCTATCACATGTCCACATTTTTCCATCCACAGCCACATGAGGTTGCTCAATTCAATTTTGGGATATGAATGACCTTGTGGATTGAGTTTCACTTTGGAGAGGAATTTGAGTGCCTTGGCCTGGTCAATGGGACTGTAGTACACCATGTTTGGCCCAATTTGAGGGAATTTTTCTTTATGTCAGCTCCTATTTCTGAGGATGAAGAACATCTTGCCGCTCGAGGTTCATAGTGATGGGGATTTCCAAGGTCAGAGTCGGATGGTGCAGGTGTGGCTAGAGAGATGGTCCCTAATGAGAAAACCAAGAAGAGGGTCAGCACTTGGATTGAGATAAGTGCCAAAATCATCACTGTAGCACAGTCAAGAGGTGTGTTTCAGGTGTTCTGGAGAGTAAGCAAGTGTGTGCATGAGTGCAAGTGTGTCAGGACCTGTCTGAATCAATTTAAAGACAACCTGCTGGCAGGTTTCTGTGATTGGTCAGTTAGTGTGAGTCTTCCCATAGAATCAACTTAGAATGCAATACTGACCAGAAGAAGGAAGTGGGAACTTGAATGACAGAAAACTTGTCACCAGCTTTTTATATCTTCACCCATTTCAAATTCCAAGGAGGGTGGAAGGCTACCTCAACACATAGCTGTGCTGGCCAGTGGGCACTGCTGATTGCATCATAACACCAGCACTTTTGATACATGAATCTCATTATCTACAAAATCCTACCTGGTGTTGTCTTGCAAAGTGTATCGAGTCTCAACACCAATTTCACATGGGTGGAACTCTGGCTGGATAACCAAACCTTCCACATCAGGAAAAATAGCTTGAGCTTGGGGTTAAATTATAACAACCTTAAGAAACCTAAGAAGCATAGGACACTTCAAGTACTTAGGTTACCTAGGTTTCCACAGTCCAACCCCTATATCCTAGGGTGCCCTAGGTTGTCCTAGGTTGTCTCAGGTTGCCCCAGGTTGCCCCAGGTTGGCTCAGGTTGGCTCAGGTTACCTGAGGTTACCCCAGGTTGCATAAAGGGTTAATAAGTAAAAATAATATATCTTTATATATTACTGTTTGTATTCTATTCTACTGTATATAGTGAGCTATTGTACTTGTATAGTAATAGTAGTAGTAGTATTGAACTTGTACATATTTTATGTATGGTATATATGGTGTACATTTTCATCAGGTATTATACTTTATAATGTATTACAGTACACTAGTACTGTGGCATTTTGAGCACTTCGTAAGGGGTGGGACAGTGGGACAAATCATACAAAATTTATTTTTCATAAGTGCCTGTTGGACACCAGGACATCAAGGAAATTACAAAATTTAACTACTATAAAAGGCTAAGCACCCACAGGCGCCTGGGAAAAAATTTGTAAAAGCTTGATTGGACACTGGACAGGGTGGGACATTTTGTTTCGTAAGATGCCTTGTGGACACAGGACATACAAAGTGCTTAAAATGGGACAGTATTAACCTAATATACTCAAGTACAGTATGTTAGGACCTTTACTACCTTTGTTGTTAGAAGCTTGTAGCAGGTTCAATGAATAGAAAGTATTTTATTATACCACAGCCGAGACAGAATACGCGATGGGGAGTCGCTACGTACGACAGGTGAACGAGTCCTGTACGGTTTTGGTGTTGGATGTGGAGGAAGGATCCTCGAGTGTCGAATAATAAATCTAGTAGCTCGGTGCAACTAGAAATGTATATCGAAAGAACTCATTAAGACGGTATTAACGAGGGTTGACTCGGGAGGTTCGTGACTCGGTGTCC